>PVJA010001936.1:0-115649 GCA_004027025.1 Myocastor coypus
CCTTTTACATGGGAACAGAACATACAGCAGCGCAGTGGCCAGTCCTGCAGTCTTCCAGAGATCTCACACCTCCTAGTCACGGTCTCACCTTTTCTGTGACCTTGAATTTGGAGCTTACTACTACCTCTTTATTACCTTGTCCTGTGCATATGGGCTCGGGAAATCTCAAATAAAATAACTCTTTTGGAAAAGCTTTAAAGAATAAAGGCTCTGTAAATGGCGACATTTTAGTGCTAGTTGCTCAACTTTGTACTAATTCTGATGTATGATTCTGTTTTGTATCTGTTGCACTTAAAAAATCAAATGCTTCATTTAGAAAGCATTGAAAGAACAAGGAAACCCCAATATATAAGCATGTAAACATAACAGAATCCACAGAAATCATAAATAACTAATTCAAAACCAGAATAATAGCAACCCTTCTATAGTTTGATATCATATGTGGGATCCCGTACACACTCTTTACAGCACCAAAGAAATCAGAAAGAAGTTTTGAAAAATCATGCACTGAATGATTTATTCAGAGAAAAGATATCTTGGATATTTGTTGTCCTACAAAAAAAAAAAGCTCTTCCTTGTCTTAGAATTTAATTCCTGCTCCTATACCACTGATACAGAACAAACATCAAACGACAATAAGCTCCCATACATTCGTGCCAAATTAGGTCTCAGTCTATTTACAAAATATTGTATTAACAGAAACTTTCAGAACTCTCCAAGTGTCAAAGAGACACTATGTGGGAGTAACTCTTTCTTTAAAGTTTTTATTATGAAGCTTTAGAGTTAATTTTATTTTTCAAGAAAGGGGAAACATGAAAAGCAAGTCATTCCAACAGAGTCATTATATGAGCCGACTAAATCCAGAAAACTCAAGCACTGAAATAATTCAAGAATAAAATAAAGCAGCAAAACGAAAGAACCACTGAAACAAACGGTAGTTCTTCCTATTAGTTAAGAAGAGCAAGTGTGAAAGAAAATTGAACAATTTGGTGTGAACTTTTAAATATTAGAAAGAAAATTAAGCTCAGCATCCCCAGGGTTGAGGAAGTTTATATCCGAGTAAGGTCAAAACGTAGCAGCCACAGATGGTACCTAAAGTGTTATGTAGTGAGACCTTGTGAGAACAAAGCCGTTTTATAACTTTAAACTCAGAGATGTTGTTTAGAAGAAAGTTACTTCTAAAGTAAGAAGCAGCCACATAAGTAAAACTCCACAGAGGGGCTTAGGTTTTATGGAGTGAAATCTGTGTCACCTTAAATTATGTCCTGCGAAGCACACTAATTATATAAATAATGACAGCTGATTCTTATTTTGAGCTTGAAGCAGCTCATTTTAGTTCATCTTTACACATCTACAATGGACAACAGCTTAGGTTTACCTCTCTAATTGGACAGGAGAGAACGAGGCTTGAAACCATTACCCATGGACATAAAATGATGGAGACTTAAAGTGAGATCTCTCGAGCTCAGAGTTCTTCTTGAGACTGCACAAAGCTCATGTGATAATAAAATGCAGTCTGGAAAACTGTCTCTGCCTTATTCTGTGGGACATAATTTTATGTCTTGAGGATTTCAATACACACAGAGAGAAAATTCATACCATTTTTCACGCAAAATCTTATTTACACATCAAATTAGAGGTGTTTTCTCAAATTAAAATGTCACTTCTCTTCATGAGCATTGCATTTAGATACAGAAAGTTCAATAACGGTTTCTACAATGGCAGTACCTAAAGTTGAACAAGTCCCTGGGTAGATCTCTCATTTCTTTCTGTACACGTTTGAAAAATGCATTCCCCTTTGTTATTCCTCCTACTATGGTTGGAGAATGCTTGCATCCAAATTTTCCAGCTTCCCTTTGCACCTTCTATTTGGAACAGACAGCAACTGCTTAAAAAATGCCATGTTTTAGTTGTTTTTTTCTTTTCTTTTCTTCTCTTCTCTTCTCTTTTCTTTCTTTCTTTCTTTTTTTCTTTTTTTTTTTTGTATTTTAAGGAAAGGGTCTACAGGGTGTTCAGGGTCTCAGTACTAGATCAGAGTTGTAGTGATGCACCTGTTTACAGCCTCCCAAGAGCTGGAATTACAGGCATAGGCCACCAGGCCCTCCCCTCTCTCTTTGTAGTAATATATTCCTTTTTTTCTGTTTTAAATTACTTTTAATAAGAAATAATATGCAGACAGTTTCAAAACACGTTAGTAGGACAGCCACAATAACTTATACAATGTATATTGTTGTCTTCATAGCAGTTGTTCAGCGTGCAAGATGCACACATGTTAACTCTTCTAAACACTGTTGGCACAAATATTTCTTCTCATTGAACTAAGAGAAAGTAGTTAGATACATCGAGCAATATTTCATAATAGCAGTGGGTTATTGGAAGAACTGGCAATGTTGGAAGCTGTTGACTTGAGCCTTTTATAGCTCAGCATACTAATCTGGCTTTACTTTTTATGCCTCGTAGTTAAACTTTCTTCTTCCTTCCTTTCTTTCTTTCTTTCTTTCTTTCTTTCTTTCTTTCTTTCTTTCTTTCTTTCTTTCAACTTTTCTGCTGGGTGGTTAAGCACAAGTTAAAGCAAGGCCTATACAACAAAACATGTAACTTTTGTATCTCCCAAGGTCAGTCAAATCCCCTTAGGATTTATCTTGAAACCATGTACAGTGCTTCGTAGAAATGTGGTCAATGTCAGCCATCTGGATGAGCCATGGCCATTGCTTGACCAGTTTATTCTCTGTGAATGCCTGAGAGAATGTTTGCTCTCTAGGTGACTCTCCTTAGGCACACTATACAACGTCAATCCCTTTCCTATGTGTCCCATAATCTCCTTGAACAGAAAAATTGGAACATCACTGCGTTATAAGACGTTACAGTACAGGGTCTCTTATATCCTGCGTCCTCATTGATTTTGAAAGGCTAGAGCCAAAGTATTGACTAACACTATAGCCTTTCGTTTTCTCTAATTTTTGTTCTGCAAACTTATGTTCTTAACCCTCCAAAAGAAAAGCTTAGTTATAGTATTACTCTATAACATAGGTACCTGAACTTCTCATCACTATCTTTCCAAATTTTAAATGCCTTAGACTTAACATGGAAACAGTATTTTCCATCAATCATTGTTACCCTAATAAATCTCTATAGAATGTGATTTAAAAAAAAAAAAAAAAAAAAAAAACTTGCGCTTACGAAGCCCAGTCTCATTTGCCATCTCAGCACACCCTGGGGGAGGAGCTGGCAAAGCAGGCCCAGTGGATCGAACCCCTGGCCTCTGCTTCTGCTTACAAAACACAGGTTTTTACAGGGAGGAAATCTCCACGGTTTAAAGTGCTTTTGTTTCCTGTCAGTACATACCTTCTGTATTTGTTCACACATAATCATCTTGTAATCTACACAGAAAGGCAAGGAAACCAAGACCTGGGGAAACAGATATTCAAGCAATTATGTACATACTGATTTTCTACTGATTTTCTTGGCCCAAAAGGCTTTCCAGGAGACAGGAGATACCAGGAGCTGAGGCTGCAAGATGAAGAAGTGTATAAAAATACTGTCACAAAATACTTTGTAAAATCAACATATTATCAAAATATTAAAAAAGCCTCATTGCCATGTGAATGAGGCCTTCTCTCTGGTGAAAACTTGATATTCAGGGCACTAAAGTACTATGCACATACCAAGTTGTATTTCTGTAATGAGCATGTACTCATAGCTTTGGAGACTTGACAGAATTAAGACTAGATGTAGGGGAGATAGCTCAGCAGCATGAGGGTCTGCCTGATAGGTACAATGTCCTGAGTTCGAAGCCTGGTACCACGGGGAGAGAAAAAAAAAGACTAGATGAATTCGTGAAAACATTGCTCTGTGTTTCCTGTAGATGCTCTATGGGTAAATGGGTGAGTTATACACTACTGCATGGTGTTTCAAAATCAGAGGAGTTCACATTTCTGTCACAGATTCATGTGAGTCAAGGTATGCTTGCAAAGAGAATTTGTGAGTATTTTTTTACTCCTGGGAGAAAAGAAAAACCACCTCTCCCCAAGATGCCAGCTGTGAATTTTCTTCTAGACTTCCTCACCTTAGAGGAGAGGATGCGTTTCTCTGTCCTTGTCAGAGAAGCCTACTCACAACACCAAAAAGTATGTTTTGAGCATCTAGCAGGTGAAGAGTTTCTATACTAGAAAAATGGAAAAGAATGAGCAGGATATGAAGAACGACTGGGAATGGGAAGTGTGAACCATGGATTAGTCGAAAATGGCTTCAATATAAGTAGACAGAGGAGCACTTTGCTGAGAAAACATGACAAGCTTTTCCTTGGTTCTGCATAGCAAGCATTTTCTGGAAGTGAGTTTGTGATGTTTCAGGTAACATTAATGTTTATTTTGCTCATTGTAAAATCCTAAATGCATCAAAATGGACTGGGTTTAAGGACTCACATTAAAAGGACAGAGTGTGGAAAGGCAAGATAGCCTCAAATGTGGGAAACTTGGCCCAGAATATCGCATCCCTAGTGCTACCTGACTGGGTGTGATGCAGAGAAGATGCTACTTTTCCTCTCAGGCCCATGACGGCAGCCTGGCTGTAAGAAACTATCAGACAAACTCAAACTGAGAGAAATCCTCCATCATTATTTCTCAAAATTCATAAGCTCATAAAAGATCAAGGATACTGAATATTGTCATAGCGTAGAGGAGATGTGAGGATGAGGATGAAGACTATACAAAGGATGCTAAAACTGGAAAAGGACATGAATGGAAAAAATACTGAAATGTAAAGTATCTGCAACCTCATTAAGAGAAGAAATGCAGCGATGCTGCTTTCTTAGTTCTGATCAATGTTCCTAGGTAATATAAGATGATAATATTAGGGGAAGAAGACAGTGTTTAGATTGATGCAATGCACATATGTTTCAAAGGCTGAGACTGTGTGATGTCATGACGATACCATGAATAATAATGGCAAGTCAAACATTCTGAGCACTTTGACCTCTGCTAACTTGAATGGCACAGGATTGGTGCACACAGGATGTTCAATGTCAACTGTATAAATGAAGCATTGGTAGCACATATCTGAACTTACCCATCAAAGTAGTCAGTGCACTGAGCTCAAAACAGCATTCTGAAGCAGACACTGCTGCTTTTAATTTCTCTAGGTATTAGAAAAAAAGACCACAGTAGGTGTGTATGATAATGGATAAAAATTCTCTAAGAAAACACTAGGAGAAAGAAAAAGGCTACAGGGCTTGATTTCAGTTGGAATGGAAACTTCTCTAAGGACTGATATATTGAGAATAACTAAGGATCTCATCTTTGTTTTTCTTTCATAATATCCCAGATTTGATTTTTGCAACTTCTCTGCCCTCGTCTCAACCTTTATATGTTAGTGTGAGCTTCCCAGTAATAAATAAACAAGCAAACCTATTTATGAGTTGTATGAGCCTGAAAAATCATCAGAGCCTGGAGCCCCTGAACACTGCTTCTTGTTCTTTTGGTTCCTCTCACCCTGTGGTCAGAATTGTAAACCTGACTTAGATGGGTTACGTGGATAAAAAAAGTTAGTTTCATTAGTTCTCTTCACACATTTGGTGTGGCTTTCCCCCCTGTTTTTGTCTGAATTACAGCACCTACACAAATATCCTTGAATAGGGAGAATACATTCACAGCATGGCTTTGTCACCATTCAAGGACAGCAGTGATTGAAGATACAAATTCTACACATTCACAACCATTCCTTCCCGCCTTGCAAAGCTCATTCATTTTCCTCCTCAGCTGTAAGAACAGAAAGTGAAACGTGTTCCTTTTTTTGCCAGGAAACAGAAGAGTGTTCTTAAAGATGAAATCATTATACTGTCCTCACAGATCAAGGCTTTAAAGGAAGAACATCGTGTGGACACTGTCCACATACAGAAGGAAACAGATGCTTAAAAAGCAGGTAGCAGAGGATGTGTCCTAAAATGCAGCCTTCCCTTCTGCTGGTGTAGTTCAAGGAGCTATCCCTATGCTCTGCTGCCACCTTGGCAAACTAAGAGGATTTACACCGGAATTTTTCACCAGGAGGACTGGAGCAGCTCTCTCTGGCTGTCCTGACGACGGCCGGATGATTGTCGCCAGGGTTCAGGGAGACATCTGAAGTGGTTGATAAAGATTCTCGCTGTCCCCAGTAGTTTCAGAGAGAATTAGGGCACCTATCCGGGGGTGGAAAGCCCCCAGTTCTTTCTATTCTGATAAATTTCAGCAAAATCCACTATATACTTTCTAAAAGCTTTTTTTCTTTCTTCCGGAATGGAGACGAAAAAAAGGTGATATTCGTGTGAGGACCGGGATTTCGCACTCTGAGAGAAGTCCGGCTCATTTAGGTGTGATAGTGACGGCAGAGGCATTGCACGGGTACTTTTTCTTTTAAATTTCCTGCCTCCGTCTTTCAGACGCCTTGCCTGTAACCTCTCTTATCTTCTTTGGAGTCTGGAACCTTTAGTCAACGCTGTTCTCTACAGGCACGACAGATACAGTCTTTGCTTTAACTTCTTCAGAAGGATTTGGGAAATTTTTGCCAATTACAATGTAAGCCCTTGCAAGAGACCTGCTGGCTGGACGTTGGCGCTTAGTTGTGTTTTTGCACCGTCATTATTATGTGCGTTCCCGATTTTATCGTACGGTTGGCCTCCTCCCCCACGCTGTCTTTTTCCTCCGAGTTTCCCCATTCACACATTCAACTCCTTTATCTCCGTCTCCGTCGGTCTTGTATATCTGGTTGTGTCTTCGTTGTCTGAGTAGGTATGCCCCGACTGGGTAGGTGGGGGTGGCTTTCCCGGTAACTTCACTTAAAAGTGGCGAGGGTGGGGTTTGCACTTCACCGTTTGTCTCGCGCACGGGATACAGTTAAAAGCTAGAGCTGGAATCAGCTAAGAGTTCCACAATCTTCAAAGCACAGCAAGGAGAGGAAATGAAACAGAGGGCAGGGAATAGAAAAGTAAAGAAATTTAAAAAATATTGCTGGCAACTTCGGTAAATCCGGTAACAGGCCATATATATATATATATATATATATATATATATATATATATATATATATATATATATATTCAGTGGAGGGCTGAGCTGAGCTGGGCTGGTCCGGATAAAACTCTTCCCAGGCTGGAGTCTGGCGCTGGAGTCCACCCTGGCGTCTTGCCCCACGAGTGCCCTAGACAGCTACAGCCCGCGCGGGGCGCGCACGTGCACAGAGCTCCCCCCCTCGCCCCTCCCCTCCTAGTCGCCCGCGGTTTCCTAGTCGACTCCAGCTTCTCCTGGGAACGTGAAGCGCGCATAGGGTTAAGTTAGCTCCCTCCCCAATAGGAGGGAGGGGAGGGGGAGGGGAAAGAGACGGATACTGGCTCAGTCTGGGTACCGTGTAGTTAGTAGTACGTTGGAAACCTGTCTCCTTCACTTGCGAGTTCCTCGTCATGCGTTGTCACCGCGGAGGAAGGAGCGCTGGGAGATAACACCAGTGCCCTCGATCCCTGTCTCCTCCGCGCCAGACCACGGATTTGGCCCTATGCGGGGAGCACCTCTTGGACTCGCAGTGAGCGTCCAGCAGCAGCGAGGCGGCAGCTCCGTCTAGTCCACCAAACCCCAGGACCAGGGTGGCAGTTGTCAACGATGGGCAGGACGGACCTTGGCAGCGACCCCTAAAACAATACCATGCCCCGGGAGTCCCACTGCAGCGGAGCCAGCTTCTTCCCTTTCCACCTCCCCGACCCTGTCGGATTCGGATGAGCGCACTGCGAGGAGACGCGGCCTCCAGGTAAAGGACTGAGGTGGCAGGAGAAGTTTTTAGTAACTGCTCCAAGCGCCGCTGCACGGGCACCACGCCGCCTCCTGGGGCGGGGGTGGTGGTGGTGGTGGTGGTCTGAGCCAGTGAGGGTTGCTCCCGGGCAGGGGTGTTCTGGGCTTTGTCTCTAAACCCCAGAAGGGAATAGGCTTCTCAGAGGCATCCTGATTTTAGGGATGTTTCTTCGCAAGTCTTATTCACCTTGGCTGAGCAGTTTTGTAGTTGAGCTCTGGGTCATAACGCCAATGTGTTTGCCTGCTTCGTGCATCGATCCCAACCGGGCGGTTTCTAGCAGCCTTGGGCTTGTGGGAGTCTAGTCACCCATTTTCCTGGAATAAATCTCGGTACTTCCAAGAGTAACAGCCTCCCTGCTTCATCTGCTTTTAATGCCACCAGCGTTATCAAGCGGTTATATCTAAAGCCACCAGCCTGCCCCCTTCCCGCAATCCCGGATAGCTTAGCGGCTGGGAAGATGGAGTGCTAATTCATTTTCCTTCGAGTTGGGACAGGGTGGTTCTAAAACCGAGTTTCTCAGCCCCGCTGGTGCTCCGGGAACGGGTAGTCTCCGAGTTGGGGCCCTCACGCCTTCCCGCGACGCTGGAGAGGTAGCCAAGGCGCGCTGAGCTTGGGGAGCAGAACCTGAATAGCGTGCCCTGCGCCGAACGCGTGGGACTAGGGGGGCGGCGGCAAAAGCCCCCGGAAGCAAGTGCAGGACGCAGGGACCCGGAGCCGCCTCGGGGGCTGAAGCGAGGCTCGGAGCTGCCACGGTGTCCCAGCTGAGCCTAGGCGCCTCCCAGGAAGATCCTTCCGCCCCACTGACCAGTGGCGCTCACCCCCGCGCTCGGCGCCGGCGCGGTCACTTCTCTTTCCACATCAGACCGGAGATCAAGGTGTCTGGTCGAGAACCTGGCACTAGCCAGGGGAAAGGAAGCACCAGGGTAGAGCTCAGAGGAGTGGGCTAGAGCGATGCCTAGGAAACCTAGGGGCAACGGGGGCTGCGGCCAGCGGCTGTGGCTAGTGGAGGCCGAGGCCCCGCTGCGGGCACCGCGGGCGCTTTGCCCCCAGAACCTTCCAGCAAGATGGCACTCACGGCCTGCTCCCCTGGGGGCGGCGCACTCCTCCGCGCCCCCTCCTCCGCTGGGGTTTACTATGACACCGAGTTTGGGGGATGTGGAGCGAAGCCTGAGCAATGGAAATCTGACGGGGCGCGCTCCTGAGTTCGAGCGTGTGCGCGTGTGAGCGCTTGTGTCAACGCTCGTCTGGTGGATCCGTGAGTGGGTTGAGAGACGGATCGGGCGTTTCTCCAGGTCGTTTTCAACTGACGTAGGCGCTAGAACGCATGAAAGTGCTAGAGACGCCAGGGATGCGCAGGAAATAAAAACAATCGCGGAAGCGGTGCCAAGCGACTGAAGCTTTGAACTGAGGACTGGGACTGCAGTCGCTCCAGGGGCGCGTCCGGAAATCACTCTCAGCCGATCTCAGGCACCGCCCCAGCCCTGCTCTTCTACCCCGAAAGCGATCCCAAGGGCGCAGATGCTGTGCTGCTTTCAAACTTGGGGTTGTGTGGCCACACCGGGAGCGCGTTTCGGCGCAGCCTGGAGCTCGACGCGGGCTCTTTCTCCCTCTTCCGTTCAGATTCAGCCTTTCTCCGGACTTGTTAAAACACGACAGCGATTTACTGGAGGCTGGGAGCGCACGAGGAAGCAGGGTACAAACCAGACCCTGCCCCCAAGAAAGAGATCTCCCCCAGGTTTCCTTAGATTAGTCTTTAATTTTTGCGAAGAGAGGGTGCAGCGGAAACGTTGGGCCCCTTTAGCTATCTAGCCAGCTTCCTAGATCTTCAGAGCAGAATGTTTGATTGTCCATTGCAACCTACCGGGGCCGTACAACGGAGCGCTTTCCAAGTAGTAGCCAGGGCGAGAGGAGAAACGGGCAATGTTTAAAATTATCGTGTCAAACTGTGGATTCTATGCCTGATGAAAGTTTCTTTAAGAAATAGGTCTGGGGTGAGGGGACCTCAGCGGGCGGCGGGGGTGAACCATCTCCCCAAGGTTGTCGGCTTTGGAAATAACGCCATTTTGGTTGAAGCCTCGCTATGTTTTTAACCTCTAATCTCACATTTCGATCACTGCTCGGAGTCTAAGTAATTGATCCTACCGCCTGGAAGTACAGCATTAAACATACTTGGAAGAAGTCGCCTCTCATGGTTCAGAGGGTGGCCTGATCCCCCGGCGCAGGGAGCGGGAGGGCTTTTGCTGCTGGCGACCGAGCGGGCGGCCAAGGTGGCCCCCGGCAGGGGTGGCCCAGGGCTCTGCGCAACTTGCCTAGGCAGACAGGGTTAAAAGCTCAGTCTGACTTTGCCTCTTGGAAAGCCGAGGGTTTCACCCGCTCCTCCCAAGCATTCTTTAAACCAGAAAAGTGGGAGGGACTCCTCGGCAAGGGAGGGAGGAGGGGCAGGAGGGAGGCGGGAGGTCGCTAGAGAAAGAGGCTCCGCGGAGGAGCGCGCCAGAGCGCGAGGGACGGGCGGACTGAGAGGAGGAGCGCGGGAGCCGCGGAGGCGATCCCGCGAATTCATTACTGTAAACATCTCCCGGGGGTGCCGGGAGGGCGGGGGCGGGGACCTCGGCGCCTACATTAGCCTGGCCGCGGCGGCCAAGGCGGCAGTGGGCGCGGAGCAGCCTCTGGCCCCGCGCCGGGAAGGCGCAGCGTTCGGACCCACGCGCCCGCCGGTTCTGCGGGTCCGAGCCGAGGCTGAGGAGCCCCGCCTCACTCTCCGGGCCCCCAAGATCCTCAGCCTCCCGGAGCCCGGGAACTGCCTGCCCAGGGGCCTCTCTTGGCTACCTTCCCTGCTCGCCCTACTTCTTTTGGGGTCCGCAGAGCCGGAGTCAGAGAAAGCGCGGAGGCGGGAGCAGTCGCGGCCGGAGCCGAGAAAAAGTGGCATGCCGGAGCCCTGGAGGCGGAGGTGGCGGAGCGCAGGGGAAGATGAAGCCGCGGCTCCGTAGGGGACGTAGGCGAGAGCGAGCGAGGCGCCCGGGCGCCCACGGGCTCCGGGGAGGCGCGCGCCGCACAGAAGCTCCGGCCTTGGCTCCCCCGCGCCCCGACGCTGCAGGCGACCGGGCTTGGCTCCTGCAGCCGCCGCCGCCGCCCGGAGGACCCAGCAAAAGTTTGGATCTGGGGGAGGGCGCCACGCCGCGCGGGATCACCGCCTGGGCCGGAAGGAGACCGCAACCACCTTCGCAGGTAACGCGCGCCCTGAGCCGCCGTCCCCTTGGCCCCCTGCTGGGTTCCTCTCCCTGGGGAGCGTCCTGTTCTCC
The DNA here is from genome assembly GCA_004027025.1 of Myocastor coypus. Lineage (NCBI taxonomy): Eukaryota > Metazoa > Chordata > Mammalia > Rodentia > Myocastoridae > Myocastor > Myocastor coypus. Next base: position 11,112 of record PVJA010001936.1, read on the forward strand.
AGCACTAGCCAAGGTTTGGCTGAAAGTAATCAGGAAGCGAAGTTCAAGATCCCGAGGATGGATACCTGGCGCGGGCCCTTCTTTGATATTAGCGCGGGCGCTCGGAGCTGGGTCACCAGCTGCGCGAGGAGGTGAAGCCCCCGCAGGAATGGGTGCCAGCTCGACGCGCCAGCTGGTGCCCCATCTAGTTTGACTCTTGGGAAATTTGGAATGTGAATCGCGGGGCTTGTAGCGTGCGGCGATGCGGGCAATGGTTGAGGTATTCCACCCACTCCCCATTCAGCTTCCTTTCCAGAAGTGATTTGAGTCCTTTCATGTGTCTGTCTAATTTAGCTGGCTCGTGACTGCACTTTGGGAAGGAGGGTGAAAATTGCAAGCAAGGGGAAATGCATAATTTGTATGTATGTATGTATGTATGTATGTATGTATGTATGTATGCATGTATATATTTGCTTTTTGCTATTCCGAGTCCCCTCCGGTCACCTTCTGGCGTCATAAAATAGGAACTTCAGAAGTCACATTTTCATTGAGGGATGGAATGAAACATGTTAGTCCTGGGTATGAATTTCTACTGATTATCTCATGTGTCCGTGTGTGTGTGTGTGTGTGTGTGTGCGCGCGCGCGCGCGCGTGACTGTTGCAACGATGCGCCCCCGACATGCACACACTGTGATGAGATGACCAGCTCTGCAGCTCTGCTCTGGAAGTGAGTGGCCTCCTGGGTATACTGAGCTAGGGGCACCGGAGAGAAGACTGTCACGTTTACCCCACAGCAGCCTTCCTCGGGCTAAGAAAATAGCCTCTGCTCACGGCTGGAGCGAAAGGATTCTAGCCCCAGCTCTCCCAGTCCCCTCAAGCCCCTGCAGAGTTGTGAGTTTCATCATCGCTGCTTTCGTCTTTATTATGATGATCATGATTAATTCACCTGGAAAGTCGTCAAGCCTTCTCCTGTGAATGGAGGACAGTTTCCAAGAGCTTTTGATTAATTTTAATGGAGGGGATCTTTTTGTAAAGCTTACAGTAAGCTAATCAAGTAAGTGCAAGGCACCAATCCGTGTAAATGCTCGCGCAGGGGTGCAAGGTGCTGATTAGATTTCTTTACGTGCTGCATTTGCTATGCAAAGCCTCTTCTAAGTGGGAGCTATTGCTTCCCATTCAGCTGGAAGGCTCTGTAATCACGCAGGGTTTCAGGGCGCTTTGGAGCATGTCCACTAGCTCACAGGCTTATTGCCAAATTTATTATGTCTAACTTCTCCCAGCCAAAAGCTAGTATGAGAGCTTGCTTCCATATCAGGACCCAGATTGTCTGTGGGCTTAACTCCTAAGACCTTATTAAATCTCCAGTGAAAGCATTCCCAAAACATTTGAGTTAAGTAGTATGCAGCCTGGCATTTGCCCAGGGATATACTTGATGACTGCAATAGGTTTGTAAAATTTTAAGTAAATATGTAAAATGTTAGAAGTGAGTTATTATTATTATTGTTATGTCATGAAGCAACATATGCCCGATTCATAGGACCAGCAGGCCTCAACATATTAGAAGACAATCAGTCTTTGGATAATATAGATAATAGGAAAAGTCATTTATTTCCACAAATCCTTTTACTCCTGAAGTAACTTTTTTCCCCCTCCCCTCCTCAAATTCTGAAGCAGGAGTTAAACCATTTAAGAAATTGTCGTAATCCCAGATGACAGTCCAACACAATATTGTCATGTTGGGTTGCAAATACCTGTGACTGGAGGAGGTAGAAGATGAGATTTCAAACATTGTACCTTGTCTTTGTCACTAAGTACATGGAATTGCAAAAAGAACTGGACCAGCTGCAATGTAGCAGAACCTATTACAAGCCTAGCATGGAAGAAATGCCAGTATGGTATTTTTTTTTTTTTTTTTTTAATGCCCATGTCTCAACACCCCAGTAGTTTTGCTGCAGCATTTTAAATTCCAGGGCATGCTTTTAACCAAAGAAAGCAGATTCCAAGTGATTTCATACTGGGCCATCCTGGTGTCCCCAAGGCGGTCATGGCTTTTCCAGTCAGTATGCTAAATTTCACATGATGTGATCTTATCCAAGTTTGACTTTGACCAGCTGGATCTAATTTGAATGTTCTCTGATGCCTCATTACATTTCTATCCTGCCCTGCAGAAGAGTTTGATTTAGGATTTAGGTGGATCTCCCTAAAGCAGTGTTGTATTTTCTCGATTTGCAGTTGTGGTTTCAAGAAAGGCAGCATGGTTCTCCAAGTGCAGAAGCCTCATACTATAGAGACTTGCTCTGGGCACCTTGTTTAGTTGGACTCTTCTGGTCTGTACTTGGGAAGCAAAAAAAGTGCTACTTCTGTGATCAGCACCATCTGCAGTTGAGAAATAACAAATAGAACTGTACCTTTGCCACAGAACTATTGTTGCCTTTTGATTAAACTTTCTGTTTAGAGGCTTCAAGAAAGGCCAGGGCGAGGAGATATGACTTCTATCCGGGTCACAGGAGTCAGGATAATCATCATTTGGTATCTTTAATTTTGAGTTCATTTTTCACCAGATTGCTTTAATAACTTTGTGGTTTCTGCCACAGCGCTGCTTCAAATCCAGCCCATTAGTGACCTCTATCTGTGAGAAGTGAATACTTACTGTTTTTCTTCCTTCCCTTCAGTCCACAGAAAAGCTGAGGGGAAATCCCAGTCTCTTGGTTCTTTCTGAACATTTCAATTTTTCTAAGTTAGTTTTTTTTAATATTGAGTTGAATGAGGATAATATTATTTAATATCAGCAATAAAATGTGATGGACTAATAAAGTCCCCTACATGGCTTCTCTGTACAGTATGGACGATATGTTGGACATAAATAAAACACCAGTGCTGTCCACTGGCAGTAAAAGGGCTGTATAGTTGGATAGACTGTTGTTTTGAGACTCACAAAGCTGCTGAATGTAAGTGAAATTTTATTGCCCCTAAGTGCTTACATAACAAGGGAAATTTGAGCCGAGTGCAGAATGTGTATGTGGTAACTTGACTTAGCAGTAGCTGCATGTATGTCTTTAAATTCAGCTCTGCTTCTGCTGTGTGCTTACAGCAGTAATCAAAGACTAGGTGGTGTGTGCCCAGGGTATTTGTCAACACATGGTCCTTTTTAAAGAGACTTGTAAAAGCCGAGGCCTTTGTTTTCTGAGAGTATTCCAATAGAAATTTCAATTTTAGTTGATTATTCAAAATGCTAACTTCACTGAATTTTTTAGGTGGGTGGACACCATTATCTGACATTTTCCAGATGGTTTTTGATGTAGTGGTATTTGAGGATATGAAATTTTCAGGACGTTTACTTTATTTTCCCTTGGGTAGATTTTAAGCTTTTTAAAAAAAAAAAAAATTTTAAAGGCCAGCTATTGTTATTAATTGAGATTAAGCAGCCATCATAGTGCCTCACCCAACTTTCCTACTCTTTGTGTACTCCATACTTCTTAGCTTTTGTGAAACTGCATTTTCTTCTGCAAGTAGAGGTATCAGCATGTAGTAACTCGTTGCAGAAATCAGCGACCTCTAATTAAGTATCTGTTTATAGTAAAACCCACATACATACACAGCCCAGGAATCATTTTTCAGACAGGGATTCTTTTCAAGGTTTTGAGTATGTTCCTTTTTTGAGAGCTATGACACAAGTATCGTAATAAAAATATCCTGTGTTCTGATGAATACAGAGACCTGTTTCAGTGGCATGAAACAGTAAAACACTGTATTAGCAAAATATTCAGTGGCATTTTGAGTACATGCTTAAAATCTGTTAGAAACTCCATGACTTTTTTTTCTCGCTCTCTTGGCAAATTTTGCATCTACTGGTCTTTTGGTTTTCTTTGATTCCTTCTCCTGCAGCTCTTTGAAGTGATTCAAAATTAAACAGTAGCTACTTTTTAGGGAAATTCATCATGTTATGTTCGGGATTCCAGAAGAGTTAATGATGCAGAAAAACTCCTGTAAAACATCTTTCTAAAAGAAGTCGTTCTCCTGCAGGCTTCTCACTTACGGGTCTCCTGTATCATTTGCAGTGAGTTGGAACTCCGTTATTTATTTATTTTTCAAATACCACCTCTAACTTAATTTAATGTGGGATGTGTTTCCACAAAAGCATGCGGTGCCCTGTGTCCCGAATTGCCCGAACAAAGCCCTGTGGTTGTTACCAATCTGTAATAAGCAAAGGTCAAAGAAAATATCCTCATATAATTTGGGAAGTCAAAAGGCCACATTCATAACTCTGGAACACTGGTCAGTTATTCTGCTAATACTTCATAAGGATGTTCTTTTCCTGGCAGCTTAGTGGTTAAAGACCTCAGCCAGTGTTAGAAGCATTCACAAAATAAATCTCCGGAGCTGTTAGCCATTACATGTTCATTAGAGCTGACTGAGCCGAGATTCATTCTCTCTCTCTCTCTCCCTCTCTCTCTCTCTCTCTCTCTCTCTTACTGTCTTTCTCTCTCTCTTCTTTTCCTCCCTCCCTCCCTCTCTCCCTGTCTTGTTTCTTTTATTCCCTTCCTTCCATTCCTTCCCAGGTTTCTTTAAAGGAAATATGTGAGAAACTTCAAAAAAAGATCTCTTCAGCTCCACCCATGGGTCATACTGTTATGTTTATTCACTTCATTAGAACTTTCAAGATAGAGATGAAAGAATCTCCCACATACATTTGAAGAACCTGAGGGGCTTTTCATTCTAAAACCACTGGAAAATACTAGATCCTCAAGTCCATAGGTGTGCAATTAGGACTCAGAACATTGAAAGGACCTTCAGTGAGGACTGAAAGAACAGTGGCTCCTAGGATCTGTTCATGAATACCATGTCCATTGAAGTCCACAGAGGTCATATGGTGGTGCTGAATGGAAAACTTACATATCAGTCCTGAAATAGGTTCACATGTTGGTGTCACTCTTAGTCCCAGCTGCCTAGGAATGTCAGTTTTATGAGAGTCCAATGTCAAAACAACCTCTGCAATAGTATTCTCTCTCACTGCTCCAGAATGTACACTCAGGTACTTGGAAGAAAGAAATGATTCGAGGAATTGTAAAATGCACCAAACCTACAGAAGAGGCCGTGAGAGGTCAGGGGAAAAGTCTGTATGAACATTTGTCCACGAAGATCCAGAGCACGGTCTGTAAGATTGACTTCAGGGGCAGCGCAGATAGTCAAGCCGACTGAAGTGGCTGCTTAGGCAGGCGCAGGAACCAGGGTTTAATCCCTTGCACAGTGCTGGCCCCACCCCTGGGGCGCCCTGGGACAGCGACTGAGACTGGGAGTGGTGCTGTGCTCCTGTAATCCCAGAGCTTGGGAGGATGAAAACAGGAGGATCACTACGAGTTCAATATGTTTAGTGAGTCCCTGTAGACCCTGTATTAAATACATTTAAAAAAATAAGATTAATCTCAAGACACATACCTGTTCTCCCTGTATTTACTAGCTTTTGCATCTTTTTAAGGATTCCCATAAATAATTTCAGTTCTCCAAGACTATCTGAAGTTCAAAGCCTACCTATCTAGCTTCTGACCAACAAGGATATTAAGGACTAAAACGGTGTAGAATACATGACGAATATTTTAATTGACATTTTATTACATAGATGGAGAAATCTCCAGATATGATTTAATTCACTCTTTACCAACCCACCCTAAGTTATCAAAGTTGGGTGTTTCTATTAAAATAGAAAGCACTGCAGTGATAGAAGTTTGGGCATGTACAATAATACAATTCACTGTTTTGCCAATGTTGTATTAGATTACAAGTTGGTGTGTTCTGAATAATTTTATGTTCACATCTGGACCCTTAGCTGTGGTGGTTAAGTGGGAAGTAGAGGGGATGTTTTGGAGCAAAGAAAAGAAAATCTGCACATTGACTTCAGCACAGTCCTTTCCTATATTTGACCTTGTATGAGTCGCTTCGTCTCCCAGAGAGTTCATTTACTCTCTACAGAGCTCAACAGTGTTGGTAAGGGGTCAAGTAAGATTAATGTGCATGAAAATGTCTCAGTAACAACAGTGTGCTGCGTTCTCGTGAGGAGGGTTTATTGAAGTGTATAACATTTTTCCCTGTATGTCTTATCCCAAGGTAAGCTATTTTTAATTTTAGACAATAATTTAAACTGAGGACGCTGCCCTTCAGGAGCTTTTCTTCTTGTGAGCTTGATCCAACTTCTGATGCACCTGTTGGCCCCTCCTATAATTCCTTTCCCTTCATCTAATGATAGCTATCCACTTTTAGGACACTGTTATGCTTCAGTGCAAGTACTGAATCCTTTGTCAGCTTGAAGGGCAATAAGGCGGGGCTGAGCAGTTCAAGGCCCAGGTATCCTTCCTTGCAGCTTTGCTTTGCCGATAAAAACTAAATTTGATATAAATAGTTTGCATTGGGAACCTTTTATAGAAGGACTTTCATCAATATTCTTTGGAATAAGATGGCTTCTATTGTTGTTGTTGTGTTCTGTTTTGTTTTGCTTTGCTTTGGGTGAGGACAGAATCTCACAAGAAGGGGGAAAAAAAGTAATGTTGACTTAGAAGGGTAAATGTTTAATTGTTTGATCAATCTTATATACCAATATGTATTAATCTAAACTGATCTGATGATGAAAATATATAGTATAACCATTGTTAAATTTAAACAATAAAAAAATATTTAAAAAAAAAAAAGAATCTCACAAATGCAGTTCAGATTGGCTTAAACTCCCTTAGGTAGGTCAGGCTGGCCTTGACTCACATTGATCCTCCTGCCTCAGCCTCCCAAGTGCTGGGATTATAGGCACATGGTTTAAACTTCAGCCAACGACATCATTTTCTTTTTTATTTAAAGAGAATACAGGTCAACAGAAAATTTGATGAAAGAAAAAAAATTTTGCTTTGGAAAACAAGGCAGACTTCTTACATGTGTTAGCAAATCTAAACCTAAACCAGTGAGGATAAATATTTGATATATTAAGATGGCCCGTGTGAATTCCAAAGGTGGGCATTAATTTGATGGTACTGGTGCCACTAAATTCTAAAGGAAACAGTTTTTACCTGTTATTTCCATGCATTTTGTTCAGTTGTAACTTTACAGTTGTTAGATGTGAAACACTTTCAAGTGTTTGAAAAGTGATTGTGCTGTGCTTATTTTGTTTTGTTCATTTGTTTACATTTAGGCCTTTGCACAGGTTAACTCTGTCTCATGCTTCAAAACCACAGGATGTGTCAAGTGTGCATCCGAAAATACATGAATGTGATTGTGATGTGTTTCTTGATCAGAACGAATATTTCTATCAGAGGATTTGAGATATCTAATTTGTGTCTAGCGGTGTACCTGTCCATTTCCAATTTCCTATTTTTGAAAGTTCTGAAACTTGATCTTAATTTTTTCATGATGGGCATTTTTGTAGTCCACTATAAAGTATATAGTCTTTGAAAATATTATAACATAAAAAACTGCTTTCATAAATTGGCAAAATTAGTGTAAGTGTCTTCTGTTCTGGAATTGTTGAATGATGTATACTATTTTAAGAAAGATAATATTTTCTGGGATTCTGAGGAGCTCTACTAATAAAATGAAAAGTATCTGTGGGCAATCCAATGGGATTTAGGATATGTTTTTGTCTGTCTTTGAAAGGCACTGATTTAAGATTTAGATGTGTGAGGAGGGAGGATCGTTTTCTCCCATAGCCAGGAAGTGCTAATTTAACCTAGTCCCTGTTTCCTTAAGATAATAAAATAGTGAGATAATCTGAATCATTTTAAATTGGAGCTATGGGAAACTTTACACGAGGAGAAAAGAAAATGGAGCTAGAGAATAAACATTTATGTCACTGGTGTGGTGCCAATAAAGATCTTACTCTTGTACGAGCAGAAGGCATATACTAGATGCTGAAGAAGTGCTATTTATTAATTTATGAGATGATCAAGGCCTTTACCAGGTAACAGGGCAGGCAGCACTGTTGCAGAGGTTCCAATGTTTACTTTTAGTCCAAAGAACTTTGTATGGCATGACATAGCCTAAAGTTCTTCATGTTTTTTTGTGGACTGAGAATTAAACTCAGGACCTTGCCTTTGCCAGGCAGTTGCTTGTACCAGTGAGCTGTATCCCTAGGCTATCTTGGGTTCTAATGCAGGCTCTAGTGCTTGTTCACTTTAAAAAATAGGACTAGATTTTAAGTTATCTTTTAGTCTTGGTCTCTTCCACTAGAACACACAGAGGCCCACATAGCTTATAGTGAGGCACTTGCTTAGCAAGGCAGGTCTTAAGTTCAACCTTCAGCTCCACAAAGTCAAAACAAAAAGAAAAAAACAAAAAAGACAATTTAGAAAGTATTTTCTACTCACAAAGCTATTTTCCTGGTTCAGAAAATATCTGCACAAAGCACGAGCTTAATAAATGCTAGTTAAATGGTTACAGGTCACCTTGTCCCCAAAATGATACCTGTTCCATTAGGTCACCTTTATCATCTACAGATAGTTTTATTAATTCCCTGAAAACCAGAAGAAGGCTTTGCACTTGATGAACATGACACAGCCTTTTCCACAAAATGGTTTCAGTGTTCCTGGGCATAACAACATGAAAAGGACAGCCAAGGAAATAAACATTACATGCAGTGATAAACTGAGCCTACGGCCAGCTAGGATGTGCAGTGCGGATGACCGCTTGAGCGGGGGCCCAGAGAAGGGACACGAGGAAGGAACGAGAAGCCACTCTCGTGAGTAGGAAATGAGAAAGTGGACTCTGCTCGGTTCTGCCTAGCATGACACTTTTTTTGTCTTCTCTTCACTGGCAGCATCATCTGCTAATTGCAAGTTATGTCTCCACCTGCCCGTGGTCACTGAGGTGCGCCCTTCCACGGGGGGAACCAGTGTCTGTGATGTGTGGAGCCGCATGTCTAGACAGAAGCAAGCGCAGTGGCCTGTGGTGGTTTTGTCTTTGCCAAGGTGCAGAGACTTTTCTCCAAGTGAATTTTAAACATTTGCTTCACGCAGTTCACTTCATGCGTGACTCTTGGCAGTCACGGAGACATTTTCTTGTGGAAGATTAATTATTGTCGTACTTACGCAGTACTTGTTCTATTCCTATAAAGTGGGTGTACCTTGTTTCTATAACGAGCGGCATTAGAATTGGAATATTGTTCAGTGTTGAAATACTTCTTTCTCAAGATCATTTTTCACTAATACAAAGGAGCTTCTTTCCACTTCTATACCAAAAACTTTGGAACAAATAATCACTGGTCAAATGCACTAGTAAAATATATGATTAATTTATCACTATTATCAAAAATATATGGTATAATTTCTGCCTTCTAGCTAATAATTGAGATTTTCTTTTTTTAAAAAATTAGAATCTATAGATTTATTGGTGTAAGGAACTACGATTAACAAGACCTTAGGCACATTCTAGACCTCCAAGTTGGAAAACACAGTGGCTTTTCCTGTGGAGATCACAGAATATATAATATGATATAAATACATATAATTAATCAAATTGGAGTATCAAGAAGCTGGCACTAGAGAATACTTTATAAGCTGTTAACATCTAAGTAAGTAGCTTTTTAAACTTAACATAAAACAATAAGACCTTGTTTTGCTACTTTGGAAAATGTAAGAGAGATTAAAATTCTTTGAGAAATGGTCTTTGAAAAATATTTGTTTTACCCAGATAGGTAAGGAACAAGTCCAGTAGTGCTGACAGCAATGGAATTTAAAACTCCATTCTAATAATCTTAGTCTCCCAGGAATGCCAGGCAGGCATCCATTCAAGTCAGGAGCTTGGAACTGAGGAATGGGTAGTACTTGAGTTCTTGACCCATAGCAGGGACCATGCAGTTTCCTCCAAGGTGTTCAGGGAACTTTTTCAAAGACCCTACACCAACTCTCCACGAAGTCTAATGAGCTTTGTAGGGCCTTGCCTATGCTGTACTGTAACATATGTTATAGTGCGGTATCTGTCTTACTAACTAGACTGGAGGAACTTTGGCACCTGGTGTGGGCAAATGTGCCCATGTGCACAAGTTCTGCATAATGTGAAAGCAAACATTTGTAACTGCACAAGTCTTCCCAGGCAGACAAGAGCTGTGTAGTCTATTCCTTCCTGAAAAGTGCTTTCTCATTCCCGTAGGTGGAAATAGAACCATCACTTTTCTGTCTCAACTCTAAGCAGGTTTATTAGGCAAATGCCAGCTAGGTGACCCAATCCTGACAGCTCCAGGTTCTCCACACCACACACACAGCAGGTGATCCAGATGCCCCATTGGATAGAGCTATTTATAGGGCAAATAATTTCCCTTCATCCTGGATGTTTCTTGGCAACATAGAAAGCTGCCAGTTAAGTTGATGCTCACAGACACGTTTTATTTTCCTATAGGATGAAATACTTAATGCATAGCATTAACTTTGTTATCTTTCTTGGAAGAATGAAAAGGAGCAAAGAACTTGTGAAAAGTTGTGCTTTTTTTCCCTGTTTTTGTGTTGTTCTTTGTTTTGTTTTATTTTACACAGGTTTTTGTTTTTTATTTCCCCCAGATTATTCCTCTGAAAAGCCAGGGCTCTCCACAGAGAACATGTGAAGTCAAAACTCACAAATCACTATTTCTACACAAAGCAATGCTCAGTTAGACGGATTTGCACTGGGTACAACAAGGGCACACAAAGGTTTTGCTAAAGTCTAGACTTACATGGCTTATTATGATTCAATCAGTAGTCAGGATGGCTCTACAGACTGGCTGTTAGGTTTCTCTTATTAACCAAAATAGAATTCTAACAACACTTGGCTAGTTTTTTAGTGAATTATGAATGGATGGACAGAGGCGACTTGAATGTCAGAAGCGTGTTTGTGAATGCACCCTGTAGGACATAATTTGATTTGATCCTTCTTTCTTGTTTTCTCGTGGGATATTTATTTTTAGGCAACACTTTTCCATTCCAGGGGGAAAGCAAGCAGGTCACACCTGAGGTGATGTTAGTCAGTCATTGTCCTTACATATCAGGAACTTACAGCACCTCAGCTTCTTAATCTTAACTTTCGAGACTATTTTTAAAAAGCTGTGGCTATCCTGACTCCTAAATCATCCTGAGTATTAACAAGGCCACATTCTCATCCAGAAGATCAATAATGGTAATAACAGTGATAATGGTTAGCAATGCTAGTATTGATTAAACACAGTTTGGGTTTTTTTTTTTTTTTTTTTTTAAGAGTTGGCTCATGTACTTTGTACATATTACATTTAAATTTTCACAAACCCCTATGAAGTAAGTTCTGCTGATAAATATTACTGATAGCTGCCTTTTGCACACAGGTGAAGTGAAATAGTGTTTTATTTTATACTTTATACTTATTGCTCATTATCTTTACAGGACAGATACGCACTGCATGACTTCTGAATGAGCTCTAGAGTTTATTTATCCTTTGCTTAGAAATCAAATCCAGAAGTAACGACTTGCTGTCCAGTAAGTATGTATGAAAAGCTATTAAGCAGTGTTCTAGCTCATATATTTAACTGTTCTGATACATGTGGCTGAGGAGTCATGCTATATATAGTGATAGAGTCTTTTGCCTTTATTGAGCAAAAAAAGATCCTGAGCCCCTCAATATACTTCTAGAAAAGAGGGAGAGTTAAGAGAATCACTAACTTGAAAATAAAGTTTGACAACTTCTAGAAGGTTTTCAACACTCAGGGAAGCCTCCAGAAAAAGCCCAGTTAATTAAGGACTGTGTTTATGGTAAGACAACTTTCCATCCCTCTCCATTACCCTCTTACCAGCACTGCTAATAAATAGGTAAATGGGTTGACTTAAGATGCACCTCTTTTTCCCTGTGGAGGTGATAATGGGCCCCGCAGTGAGCAGAGGGCAGATAATGGCATAGAGTGAAGTTTCAGAGAGGGCCTGGGAACAACGCAGAATTGACTGTATTATAAATAGGTCACTTTTGCTTCTTCTCTGAATCTATGTAATTGCTCAAGCAGTAGGCTTTTATTGGGTGAAAAAGTAACCCAGAAATGCGATGGAAATGCTAGTTTTACACTGATAATTTGAAAAGAAGTATAGTATAGTATAAAGCTTAAAGTCTTCACCCAATCAAGCTGGAATTTTAATAATCTCTTTTTTCTTACTTTCTGCTGATGTACTTGTCTGTGCATGTATGAAAGTCATGTGTGTGTGTGGTTTTTTTCTTTTTCAATTCCAGAATGGTAATGAAAACTGTCAGTTATTTCCCCATGTTTTTCCACATGAAATCATTGTTAATACTGACAAAATGAGGAAGTCCATTCCTTCCTAAGACTGCAAATTGTGACTTCCATTGTTTCTGTTTCCTTCGCCACTATGTCCCATTTATCTTTCATGGAGAATCTCTAGATGATTTTTGAGCTGGGTTGGCTGAAATGGGCTTAACGTAGGAGTTGCTTCTGACAGCTTGTGGTGCCCAGGTGAAGGAGCACACAGTGGAGAGACTCTCTTTGGTTCTCGTAAATTCTGTGGTGTTTTTGTGTAGGGTCATTCAGTGGGTAGACACTACACCAAGTTTGCAGTGAGAAATGTTTTGGCCATGTGGAAGAACCATGAGAAAAAGAAATGAAAGAAAGAAATAAAGGAAAAGAAAAAGAAAAAAAGAAGCATAGAAGCAGTGTGGCCTGTACTGCAAGTGGCCGCCTGGCTTGCCTGGACTGCACCCACCCCTGAGAGGTCATCCAGGGCTGCTGCCTCGCTGCGCCCCCTGCTGTACATACAGAGCCCGCTGGAACAGCATGGAAATCAGTGTCAGCATGTTGAAGCTTCAGCTAATTCTCATTCAAGTTCTCCCTATTGCTTAACTCTCACTTCTCTGCTGAACAAGATAGAGTGACTCAGATCACTCCCGTGCTTTGTCCTTGTCCACCTTTAAGGACAAAACATAACTCTTTGTTGTCCTTGCAGCCCTAATGTTAGTCCCCATCACTTATAGGGTTTTGTCTGAGTGTCAGAATCTGCCACTCAAGTACCTCCTTCTGAAAGTTTTGCTTCACTTTCTGAAGAAAGTTATCTTTTCTCTTTCTGAAACAAAACTTAGGGTGTGGCCTTCCCTTTAACTTTCTGGTGGGCTCAATTTGCCTGGCAAATGCCAGAAAATGCTTTGTCACTATCCTCTGTGGGCTCACGGAGACAAAGACCACAGCTAGCGCATGAGGAGCTGAGCTGGGCTCTCCTGTCAGCGCACAAGTTGCTTCTGAGCCACTTCTGAGTAGTCCAGTGCCTTGGCCATCTCTGCGTGTTCTACTCCTGTCAGGTTTTACACAGTGAACAAATTAATATTATGCAGTTGCACAAGTAAGTGATGTACATGGTTTTTTCAATGATCCTGTAGAAAAGATCCCTTTGTTCTCTCCTTGGAACTCTTTTTTCAAAGCAGTGCGGTCTCTTGATTTCAAAACAGGAAGGTAGAACATTCCAGCTGCATCATGAGTCCTCTGTTTATGTTTGCAAAACCTGTACTCTTTCCAAGCCTCTAGGCAAAAGCAAATAGAAATAATCAGAGCCATTAGAACTTGATTATGTTGAATTGGATTCTTATAACTGAGGCTTGATAGCCAAAATTAGTGGTGGGGTAGTTTATTCTGAAAGAGATGCTTGTGATATTACAAAACCATAGACTCCCAACTTGTTGGAATCTTTGAAGACATCTGCATGTTTTGAAAAATACAATAATCACATGCTTTTTATTATCTCCATAATAAGAAGGAAGCTCTGTATCAAGAAATAGAGTGGTGGACAGAGAAGGCTGGGGAATTTGGATTTAAACAGACTGGATTTGGATCTTGGTTCTGCCTCAATCAGAAAGAATTATTTGAGCGTGGTTTTTCATCTTGGGATCTGCTTTCTCAATTTTTAAGTTGAAATACAAATACTTATAGCACCATTTTTATGTGATATCTGGTGCAAATCAAGTTCCATTATGCTTTATCACCCTTCCTCTTGTCATGCAATTTAAAACAGTATGAATGTTGTGGCTGATAACTAGCTTTTCCCCCCTGTATAGATAGGATAGCTGTGCAGGATTCTTACTGTGTTGCTCAAGTGCCTCTCTGTGGAACCACACTTGCATCTTGCCTAATTTCTTCATAGCTATTTACTTTCGGGCCTAGAAGAGGATACAATATTTGGAACTAGTTACCACTCTGTCTCAGTGAGGACCCTCATTGTTGAAGAATCCTTAAATAAATCAGCTCTGTTTTTCTGGAAGTGCTATTTCCAGTCATTTCACCCTCTCAAAAATAGCGAATATCAGAATTATTAGAAAGGAATTACCCAAGCAAAGTGGGCTTGAAAGTAGCTATCTGGAGACTAGGTAGGCTTAGCAACAGAAAAAAAGGAAATCTTCTACAATATTTCAGCTTGTTACTCTGCATGAGAAACTAGCTGCGTTCACACATATTCTTTAGGGATGAGGGTATGAAGGTCTCCGCTATGTAGAATTCTCAAGTAAGCACTTCCAGGAATGAGCATTCCCTCTCAGAGGATGTGAGAGAATGTCTGTCAAGAGACAAGCAGAGAAGGGGTGCAGCAAGGGCAAATCTAGGGGAGCAGATCCTGTCCTACCATATTGTGGAAGGTAGGATACGATAAGGAACACATTGCACTTTATTCAGTATGAATAATCAGTACAAATATTTAACTAGTAAATATTTTTCCTTTTTCTGAATAATACTAATATCATCCAAAGTTTCTAAAATGTTTTCTATCCAAATTGCACACACAAGCAAAGTTATATTTCCTCAACATTTTTGTCTGGTGCTTAGATAGAAGTGAGTGAATGTGTTAGCCTTTACCTAGGTTCCAGTTTCAGCCCTTTCCACAATGTGGAAATGCAGTATTAGAAGATGAAGAAGAATTTGCGGAGCACAATTTTTTTTAACCTAAGGCAAATTATCAACAGAGCTTTTTTTTTTTTTTTAGTTTTTGTTTTATTTTTATTCTTGTTTCAGAACTTTTGTTTGTTTATTTATTTATTTTTATGGCCGGCTCAGCCTGCCCTGAGGGCAGGGCTGGCGCAGCTTTTGGTGCCTGCAGTCGCCTAAGCTTTCCTAAGCTAGCACTTTAGACCACTGAGCAATCCTGCCGGGCCCAACATAGCTTAAATTCGATTGCATTTTTTTTTTTTTTTTTTTTTTTTTTTTTTTTTTTTTTTTTTTGGTATGGAAGGATCAATTTCTTAATATGATATAATGATATATTTGGGAAATCTGAAAGAGGTTTCATGGGAAAATTCTAGCATTTCCTACATGATCCTTAGCAAGAATAATTATCCTGATGATTTAGGTTCAATTCGTGTTTTCTAAAGTGAATATACAAGTGGACTGAGTCTTCTCTATTCCATAACTGTATTACTAAGTCACTCATGAAATTTCTATGAAAATGCTTAGGAAATAGATTTCTGAAAATGTAATATTCAGTTAATTATTCTTTTTAGGTGACGGAAAGACTTCAGAATAATGAAATCTAGTGATCCATCCTTGATTTCATTTGACTGGCCGTTTAGATGAGACTCTGATTCTCCCTTTCATCATAACTCCTAACAAAAGATGAAAGGATCTAATCTCCAGACCCCATCTCCTTCTATCACTGAAATTAAGAGAGTCCTGGTGATGGTGGCGTGGCAGTTGGCTTCTGTGAGAGGTGGTGATGGGACCACTTTATCATAATTGAAGCAATAAAAGACATGAGATTGTCTGGAAAGATTAGGAAATGAGAGGTGGGGGGGGCAGTAAGGAAAACCCAGACTGGCTGCAGATAGAAATAGCTTATTTGTTCCTTTTCTCTGCTCCTTATCCTCTTCTCCAAGGACACTTTATTGAGAATTCATTTTTTAAAAATAGTTTTTTTCTTTTTTTTGCCTGTCATGTTGGGATTTAACTTTGGAAAGCCTAAATGATCTCAGCAGAGGTTCTGTTCTCACCTCCATCTCACCTGTTTAATAGGAAAGGACAGAAGTGGCAGGACGTGTGGCCACGAGCACGCCCGACCATGACTCTGAAGTCCCAAGCACAGCCTTACAAGGGGTTGACTGGAACTCAGCCGCGTCCTACTGGACTGTGAAAACCAATCATTAGTTTTATCCAAGCTTCTTTGTCAAATGAATATGATTACATGTTGTAGAGTTTTTATAAAGATAAACTGAAATGAGTATGAAAAACATTCGTCATACTAGGATTTTAGCATATTGCTTTTGGTGTCGTGTTAGGCTAATCACCACGCTATCCTGAGGTCTTTAATAAAAAAGAAGTGGATAAATGTATGGGACTGATGAATCTGCATAGCTGTTCTACCCTGATACGCGTATGAAGAATAATTTTATTAAGATTTAAATAGACCCTGCTGGCCAAACTGAAAACGATTAAGTCATTTTCAGTGAGAAAGGGCAATGGTGCAGTGGTAAACAACCAAGTAGGAATGGTATTTAATAATCCCGCCTGAATTTGCAATTCAGATTTTTCATTCCGGAAGGTTTCCATTTGGTGTGTAGCGATGGACTTTCTTATCTCCTGTCCCAGTTGGAACCTGCGTAAGTGTCCCAGACCCTAGATTCTCAGGGAGGAAAATTAAATGCTCCAAGTCACGTTCCTTTCTGTTCCTTGTGGCTATGGTCACATAGACACCCTGCCAATAATTGACGCCAATAACCCCATTGTAAACTCAGTCAATGATACTTGGAAAGATCACTAAGACAGTGAACAGGAACACTAGTTTCTACAGTTTGTGCAGCCTCTAAAACGATCCTTGACTTCTGGGAAGCTACTCAATCTTGTGCCTCAGTTTCTTCATCTGTTCAGTACCAGACAGTTCCAGTAATTCTCTGATACTCAGAATCTAAGACACAGAGTGGTCTAGGGTTGGCTTTGGCTTTAATTTGCCCGTGACTGTCACTGCCCTCACTGCCTTGGCCACATGGTCAGCCTATGTAACCCATAGAGCCCTTGCGTCCCTCACCTGTGCTGTGAGGATGCTGGTGATACAACCGACCCACAGAGTGCTCCTGAGGATTGAAGAAGCTGACACATAGGGGGCCTTTGGCACCATCCTATGTACAGTTAATTGCTCAATAAATACAAGCAGTTTTTCTTACATGGCTTGCTCAAAAAATGTTTGAGGTCAGTCACAGCGAGGTTTTCAGAAAGCTGTTGACGTTAACATGTTTCTGTGTTATTTGCCCAGCAGCCTAAACTGTGCTCTTCATAACTCACTGAAGGAGAGAGCCATCATGACTAATCTTGGAATTTCCTCCAGGTCTGTGCAAAGAGAATAATAGTCCCTGGTGGAAGGTAGCCACTGGAAATGGGGATCTTGGTGATTTTGAGTAGCCTGTGATTTTCAGAAGCAGGCAAGTAAGGCACAGAGAACGTTGGGTTTATGGCAGGGTTTGGAAGAGTAACTGTGGCACTGGGAGCTGCTGCAGCTCTAGAGTCAGGTGACTAATCTAGCAGAGGCTTCGGCTGCGGTGAGTCTCGGAGCAACTTAGCAGCCTACTCTCCAGGAACTGGCTTCAGAAGACTGCAGGCATAAGACATAGTAGTCTTCCTTGCAGTGCTTGGTGCATGGCTCCTGCACTGAAACTGTAGATGGGAATTTTGTGACCTAAAGTCAGGTGAAAAAGAAACAGCAAATAAGGCAGACCGGAGGAGAGGGAAGCCAGGGAGTTCTTTTGCTTTTTGTAAAATTGTATGGATACCTGCATGAGTCATGACTGTGCAGTGTATGCTCGACTCTCCTCTGTAACATTCAGGCAGAGCAAAACGGCTCAGTGAGCGGCGCAGTGATAAAGGTTTATCGTCCCAGAAAGCATGAGTGATGGTAAGATGCGATGATAAGATCTTTGAATGCAAAGAGGGTGTTGCGTGCTGCTGAGCCCCTGAAAGCTCTTCTCCAGAGATCCGCACGCACTGGCCCTTGATGCCACTGGCACTTTGATTTGACCTTGCTGAGACCCTGGAGGGCTGCAGCTATCAAATTCATCTTTTTATTTCTGGATCCAAGCAGTTGGATTTATAGTTTGCGTCCAAAAAATCTCTGTGGAAGGAAGGAATGGGAAAGAGAGAAAAGAGGGAGAGAAATGCTGAAGGAGCAGAAGAAAGGGTTAATATTTCCGTTTCCCTCTAATGTATTATCATCAATACATTTTTTTGGGTGGGGGTGTTTGTACAGCATTGTGATTTTAGAGGAGGATAATCTTTTGCGTGTTGCTAAACATGGTGAGAACAGGCAGCTGCCCTTGGGTATCGAGGCCCAGCTGGGCCTATGCACTGGGCCCAGCTCTCCAAAGTGCTGCAGAAATAGAGCAGATTCTGCCTCATGAGCTGACAGGGCAAGGTAGATGCTTGTCATTTGTGATTGTAAGGGTTTAAATTAGAAAGAAAAAAACCTCATCAGTAATAAAAAGCTTCCTTTATTATTTCAGGGAGAAGAGAAAAAGAAAACATTTAGTTCCTTCTTAAAGAGCTTAGCTTAGAAAGAGGCTTTCAGGCACACTGCAGGACATCTCATATATTTAAAATAAAAGGTTTCCTAGGTGAGCCAATATTCATCAGATATCTTTTTTTTTTTTTTTTTTTTTTTTTTTTTTTTTTTTTTTTTTTTTTTTTTTTTTTTTTTTTTTTTTTTTTTTTTTTTTTTTTTTTTTTTTTTTTAAATGTATTTGGTGTAAGCTCTCACGATGTAGTTTGGAATCATAGTGATCTTCCTGTTTTCAACCTCCGCAGTGCTGGCATTACAGGCATACACAACTATGCCCAGTCTCATTGGCTGGCTCAGTGCCCCCATGCTGGCAAGGCATGTGGTGGTAGGGATGAAACCCTGATCGTTGCACTTGCCCAAGCAGACACTTAGTCTGCAGAGCTATCTCGCCAGCCCTTTAGTATCTATTGAAGTTCCAAGTGGCACAGTTCTAAGTGCTGTCAGTGGTCTTTCTGAAAAATGTAGCAAATTATCATCTTGCAAAATTCATTACAAAAAGGTCAACATGTATCAGCGAGATATTGGTTGCTACAAATGATCCTTCCTACATAATAGAAATAGATGTATCATCTTCCTCTGTAATTAGCACCTCTAGGAAACATGGGCCCTCCCTCCCACCCCAGCCTTCCTCCTCTGATGTCCCACTAGACCAGTGGTTCTCAACCTTTCTAATGCCGTGACCCTGCAATACAGTTCCTCATGTTGCGGTGACCCCAATTTTGGTAGCTACTTCAAAACTGCAATTTTGCTACAGATATCATTCAGGATATAATAAATAACATTTTCCAATGGCTCTAGGTGGCCCCCACCAGGGTCACAGTTCACAGGTTGAGAACCGCTGCTTAGACCCTGGTCGGTCTTTATACTGCACTGAGCTACACTGCCAGCCCCCTTCCCCGCTCTCATTTAGATTTATTTTGCAGCAGGGCCTCACTAATTCTCAGTTGCCTAGACAGGGCTCACGCTTCAGATTCTCCCACTGTAACCTCCCATGGTGTCGAGATTACAGGCGTGTACATCCATATTTGCACTTTTTCCTTTCTGAGTATAAAAACAAAGATTTGCTGCTATGAATTTTGACAAACTTGGCCTCCCTCAAAGAATAGTTCTTTATCACCACAGGACGCCCATTACAGTCTGAGTGTAGGTCTCTTTTCTCTGTGGCTAAAAGTGGTGGTTTGCTGTCTGACAGGGTCGGGGTGGCATGTCACATGCCAGCTTCACATACCCTAATCTCTGGGGTGAAGCAGACACCGTAGAATGCACCGGCGTGGATTAAAGACCTATAACATCACCCAGCGATTGCTAATAGGGACCGTGTCATTCTGGCAGTGTCATTTTGGTCTTCCGAGACTTGGAATGTGAATTAGGAATTTGATTTTACTCTGTGTAGAAGGTATCCTTATTGGGAGGGAGAAAGGAGAAACCTAAGAAGAGAGTACACTGAAGCTTAAGGGATTGTTGTTTTACATTTCAGAGGATATTTAAGATCTTTTTTTGTTTTTTTGGAAGGGTCTACAGGGCATTCAGAGTCTCATGGCTTGATCAGACTTCCCTGTCTGCCTGTTTACAGCCTCCCAAGATGCGGGATTACAGGCATGTGCCACCGCGCTGAATCTCAGTCAGGATAATGCACAGGCCCTTTGGATCAAGCCCCAGGCCCCTGCATCTGCTTGCAGGTGCTTTGGCCTACCCAGCATTTAAGATCTTGACCTTGGGGCTGTAAGAAGCTTGCAGTCTTAATAATTTTGCTGTTCATACAAAAATGAAGCAGTGAGAATATCAGGAAGCATCTAGATTCCTAGAAGTTAACACAGATAAACAATATTGGCTTCCCCCAGCCCCCGACATCTAATAATGAATCCAGCAAGGAGCAAAGAGAAGAAAGCAATGAGAAAGCCAACTAGGTAAACCTTAAGAACAGAAGTATAAGATATGCATTAAAATGCATACATGTTTCTATTTTCTAGCAATGTGATATTAGTATACTGTGAGTAAAATTAAGAAGTTTGCATTGAATTTACAAATCTTGTGAATGCAGATTTGTACACTTACATAAACTTCATGAATATAAAATGTTTCTCTTAAAAATCAAAGCAATAATAAACAATATTGTAAAATCATTTGCAAAATCATATATCCTGGGATAAGGATGGAGATCTCACCCACAGTATTCATCAGTTGGAAAGAAAGCTCACCAGGTGGTTACAAAATAAGCTTTCAAGGTTGTGCTCCTAACACAGCACTGAGAACTCTCCTTGGGACTGCCTGCTTGCCCCTGGGTAGGCTGCAGCCTACAGACCGGATGTCTTTCTTGCTCTCACATACGATGGTTCTCTGTTAATTCAAACTGTTAGTGTGAAATTCTGTTACTAAAAATGCTTGCATTTTAAAATCAGAACGATCAGCAGGGCATGGTGTAGGGTGACATATTTCTTGAGACCACCTTCAAAGCCTGTATCTGTGTACAAGCCCTGCATTAGCAGGTGTGCCCGCCCATGTCAGCTGCAGACACCACTAAATGTCTAGGACCCCAACTCAGTGAGTTCAAATCCCATCTTTTCTATGCAGCAGATTATCTTACACACATTTCTCAACGTGCCTTTGTCTTCTCATTTAAAATACAGAGACCATAGTAATACCCACCTAATACAGTTGCTGAGAGAATTAAATGAGTTCATATGTAGACCACGTTCAGTACAGGATCTGGTACATGTGGTGCAGATAATAAATATTAGCTGTTGCTATTAAAAGTCATGATGTCCTTGTGCAATTTATGTACAACTTGTAATTGATCTAGTAAATGATATTATGAATAAAAGCACAAAACACAAACCCTCTTACCATAGTGGGCACTTACAACTGTCACCAATCTCCAGGGTTCTTTCTTTGTTACTTTTCTTTTCATACCAGGGATCAAACTCAGGACCTTGCACTTGCCAAACAGGGATTTATGCCATTGAGCTATGCTCTGCCTCTGTTCTTTCTTAAAGCATTTTCTTAATTTTTTTTTCTTTTTTGTCATGTGTAAATCGTTTCATTATGCAGTTCAGACTGGCCTTAAACTCAACTTTGTAACCAGGCTGGCCTTAAACTTGCAAATCTCCTGCCTCAGCCTCCCAGTTTCTGAAGTCACAGGTGTGCGCCGCCACACCCATCCTACAATATTTTTTTAGGAAAGTAGCTGTGTTACTAGGTTGAAAATGTGTTGAGAGGAGGGTTTGTGTCATTTCCATGTTGTACTACCTCTGCAGCACCTAGCTGAGGCCTGAAGCTGTGAATGAACCTTGAACTACTCCTTCCTTAAGTTTGCACCGAGCGTGAGGTAGTACACGCAGAATACCTGAAGATAAGTTTAGGGTAATACTGTGACACAGCACCGGATAGAATGTGCAAAACAAAAGCAAAAACAAAGAATAAGAAACAACTTTTCACCACGTCGCTAAAATCTCATGTTCCTATTAGAAGGAAAGCAGAAAAGCAGTGATTTTAAAAATAGTCAAGCTCAGAGCCTTGTCAGGAAATGAAGTCTGCAGCGAACTTGTGCAGCACACACCTCCTACGAGGTGCAAAGAGCAGAACATAGAGATCGTGCAGGCTCTGTTCTACTTTGTTCTTAGATTGTGTGTTCTTGTACACTTGTGTGTACATGTGTGGCTGTGTATCTGGCTTCCACTGGGTTGTACTGTGCTATTGTTGATATTTTTATTTTGTAAGCAGAGAAGAGAGGTTAACAGGCTTCATCTTTAGAGTTATAGCCCGATCTCATAGGGAAGTTTTTCACCATGCACTGTTTACCTTTCTTTGAAAGTAAATTTTAAAAATTAGTAAATCAAAGAAAAAGACATGAAGGGGAGGGGGAGAGGATCAGAATCACGGGAATGGACAGGTGCTCACATCGTTTAAAGCCAGAATCAAAGCAAGCACTGATGTTCCCAGATAAATGTCGATATGCATTATTAAATGAAACAGTGGTAAAATATAGACTGTCAGAGCATTTTTCTTCTAGAGACAAGGGAGAAATGAAATGCAGTTTCAAAGGAGAAGTCTTTCAGTGTCTCTTCAATCATTTTCTGTTTGAAGCTTTAATTACAGTACTACGTGCTACCTAATGCTTTCAGTTTAAAATCTCATCACAAAAGAGAAGGAAGGTGCAGTTTCTCCTCCATGGAGAGCAGCCATCCCGGCGGTGGCAGCAGCAGCAGCAGCGCAGAGGAGGGTATTCAGCGGGGAGTGCCTGCTACGGGGCTACATTCTCCATCAACATTTCTTTTTGGGGAGTGCTTTTGTATCATGCATATCTGACAGCGTTTCTTTAGAGTGATTGCTATGATATCGCTGTTGCCAGCACCAATAATAACCTTTAGGAAATGATGTATTCTGGAATAAAGGAACTGGTTATTTGCATAGCTCTCTTTGAATTAGATAATGTGTGCGCGGTGGCTCATGGCTTCCCAGGAGTTTAGTGAATATTCTCGTGAAAACTTTTATTTAAAATACATGTACACAGAATGCTAACAGAAGCGTGTGTAAACAGCGGTCTGTGCACACATATGTTCACATAAGCCACATATACACATGTGATAAGTGTGCAGAATAGTACGTTTTTCAGCACATATTTATTTGCTTATATTGATTTATTTTTAATCCTATATTCATTTATTTATTTGGTTCAGGGTCTGGCCATGCAGGTCAGACTCACAGTGATCCTCCTGGCTTAGCCTCCCCAGTTTTGGGATTGCAGGCATGCACCACATCAGGTTGTGGTGGTCAGCCCAGCACCGCCAGGTTCTGGGGCCAGCACGGCATGTGGTACTGGGGATCGACACGGTGCCCTTGCACTTGCCAGGCAGGTGCTTAGACCTCTGAGCTATCTCCCCAGCCCGCATTAACACATACTTATATGAGCACGTGTTTGTGTTCAAAATGGGTAAGATGGCATAGAGGATTCTGACCCTATTCTCCAAGTACTCCCTGTCTGCAGTAGACTGGAATGCCAAGGGGACCACAAACTGTGCCAGCGGCCACGTACATGGTGGTCTGCAAATGAAGCAGCAGCCAGGTTCTTTCCCTGATAAATCCAAGGCAGAATCCAGAATGTGCTGGATTTTGAGCTGATTCTTGATGGATGAACTAAACAGATAAGCAATGAAAAAGGTATACTGGGAGAATAAATAAACCACCACTTAGGAGTTAAATGCACAGTGAAATAAAAATTAATTAGTGTCTACGTAGTTCACATGTTCTTTTCATGTGCTGGAATCATTCATGCACAGAAGAGTGCAGTCAGGATATCCAACCAAGCCAGGCGTGGTGTCGCACGCCTGTAATCCCAGCACTCGGGAGGCTGAGGCAGGAGGAGCAGTGTGAGTTCGAGACCAGCCTGGGCTACAAAAGTGAGCTCAAGGCCAGCCTCAACTGCATAGTGAGACCCTATCTCAAAAAGACAAAAAAAAAAAAAAAGGATATCCAACCATAGTAGGATGTGATGAAGATTATACTTAATACTTTGTATGTATTATGCATATGATAAGCTTGATACCTATGATAAGTATCTAATGCATGTATTCATGTACATATGAATGTGTGTACTGTATATGTTTAGGAAGCCATTTTATATGTTACTCGTAGCAGGTCAGTGAGTCAAATGAATGTGATCATCATTTTTCAAGGAAGGACCCGGAGTCTCACAGAAATGGTGTCACTTGTCTAGGACTTCATGGCTCTCAGTCTCTTTCTAGCAGGGATCTGGGCTTCGCTGCTGTCTTTCAAGTTTGTACTCCTTATCCACCATGACCTCAGCCAAAGGCACAAGTGAGGTCATGGATTCCTTTGTAGCATTAATGGCATTCAGTTGGTGACATTACTGTGCCGGCCTGGCTCACCCTCACTCCTGATCCCCTGTCTGAGGAAGCCCACAGATTTAAGCAAAGTGTCGACTTCTCTGCTACTGTGCCAGGGCTGCCTAGCCTGTCTCTCCTGAGAATGTCAAGACATCTCTTAATGCTGCTGCTTTATTTCTGTACTTGAAAATGTTCCCGCCAGACAGACGAACCTGGGCTGTCCCACCTCAGACTCTTCAAGGAGGATGAATAGCTTTATTTTTAAATTCTTGTATGTCTCCTCCTGCAGGTAGATGTATATATAGCCAGATACAAGGTTTCTATATCTAAAGTACCTGTTTTCAGGAAAAATGAATATATCTTAACCTATCAGAACTGAAAATTAAGATCATATCAAGAAAAGATCATCACTTCATGCAGTCATGTAGAATCCTTGTTAGGCAACCAGGAATTTGCAGCAGCTAAAGAACTAAATACTTGTTTCAAAGAGAACTTAAGAGAAGAGGTCTGTGATACATTTGACTTCTTATTGCTCACGAGAAAATTTAAAAGTATACATGAACAATGTTCTGTTCCCTTTTCTCCTATAGTTATATGTTCTTGACTAAGAAAAAAAGAACCTGCAAGAGAGCGATTACTGTTACTTTAATTACTCTCCTAATTATAACCATAACCTTGCCATAGTATTATAATTCCCCTAATAGAAAATGCAAGCTCCACATTGTACCGATATTTGGCAATTTTTACCTTGCTAAGAGCGCACTGTCGTACCTAAGGCGCTATCTACCTTTTTCCCTGTTCCTTTCTCTTGCGCAATGTGTATTTCCTTGCCTTGGGAAATGATAATGCACTTGGCAGCGTGTGTCAGTGCTCCAGCACCCACGAGCTGATGCAGCTCCGTCGCATCTCCCCCGATTCTAAAGCTGTCTCCTGCGCAGGGTGTACTTCTCCTCAGCTGCTTGATGGTAGTGGGAGCTGTACGGGAAGCTGGAGAGAGGCAAGGACAGCCTGGGGGTGAGAAAGCAGCTATTTATCAAAGTATCTGACAATCTCGGTTTATGTTGTTATAAAATGTTACTGTGCATGTTCTAGGAGATTATATCCGCTAGGAATTTGTCAGCCATTGTCAACATACTATAAGGAATAAGGATGGGTATTATTCTAGACAACTTAATTTTATTCTGCATCTCTTTGCCCTCATTTTCAAAGAGACTATCAGGGACAGTTGCTTAATGGTGCCATCTGTTAGATTATGAATCGTACAGAATGAACGTAGGGAACATCCGAGAACACTCCCAGACCCCTGGCAGGTGGATGACAACGCAGCCTGATGCATGGCTCCTGCCGGTGTAAAAATTCTCCCTCTATTACGGCAACAGATGATATTGTTGACAACTCATAAAGTTACAGAAAGGCTGCCTGTGATACAGTGATAAAGTAGGAAAGAAATAAAACATACCCGTACTAGGAGCCTTTCCGGATACAACGGCAGATTGCCTCTATTTTCAAATGTATCACAATGTAGCCTTGGAAATCATGACTTCACTACACAGCCCGAGCCATTGTTAAAATTATGATTATTTTCTATTGGCATCACGGCATTTGTCTTTTATTATTGTTTTTGTTTAACTTTAGTGTCTCCCAAAGCTGCCAAGCTTTCCTGTCACATCCAGAAAGCAATTTGTCCCCATCATTCTCAACTACTCTCAAACTTTATTACCATAAGCAAGATTGTGTTGGAGCTAGTTTCAAAATAAGTTGGAGACTCATACCTTCTATAGTAAATCAGGTTGACAGCAATGCTAAACATAAGTTTTCTGGAAGTGTTTGCACTTCACAACTCTGTATATATCCTTGGGCTAAATGCAGGCTATTATTGGAGTACAATGCTAGGCAGCTTTTGAACCAAGCACAAGAGTCATAGTGTTCACAGAAGGCAGCGAGGTCTCTTGCATCTGCAGTTTCTGTCAGCAAGTGTGTGATGTGGATCTGGCCAGTTTCTTGAGTCTCAGTGTTCAGTGAGGAACTCCAGGTCCAGAAAGGACACTGCATTTTCACATCGACCCAGACCTTTCTGAAATTTGAATGAGAAGAATCTGAAATGTAGTGTAAAAATCTTAAACTTTAGTGAATGTGGGATGTGTCACAGTCAGTTGACAGGACTTGAGTTTGTGTGCAGTCTCTACCATGGAGGCCTGGGCAGGCCTCGTAGGTTGGTTGACTTAGCAAAAACTCATTTGCCACTCCCACAAATGGCTCCAACTAGTGAGTTCCTCTCAACTTGTGATTATATAAATTTTGTGAAGAATGGGGTGTGGGGGTAAATAGGTTGTAGCAGCCTCTTGGAGCTAGTTCACAACCTGCCTTTATCTTATCTATCTATCTATCTATCTATCTATCTATCTATCTATCTCTCTATCTACCTTTCTTTCATCTCTCTCTCTTTCTTTCCCTTCCTCCTTCCCTCCCTCTCTCCCTTCGTTCCTGCTCTCTTTCTCTCTCTGAATCACATCTCAGGTCTCTGATTTAGTTCATGATTTCTTTAAGCACTACGATGGTTACAGGCAACCATCACTTTCTTATACTTCAAGACATTCTTCAGGGCACAGCAACTCAGTAACTGAAGAGTGTTCTCATGTGATCAGGTCCTGTTCTTCAACATGAGATCTGTTGATGGCTCAATAGTATAAACAAAAAAGAGCATAATGGTCAGAACAACCCAGGGGAAATAACCCAATGAAATTAAGTAAAGGAAATTTTATACTGTGAGTAAAAATCAATAGGTTGTAACAGAGCCCTGTAGGAAGAGACAAAGCTTTCAGGTTCCCGAGAATCAGAGCTCATTATTATGGACCAATTACTGGAACTCTCATTCTACTTTTCCAAAACTGTTGTCACCCTATTATATATAAAAATGACTATTAAGCCAATAGTTTTTGTTTCCTTTCTATTATTAGAGAAAGTTAGACAACAGAAGATTCTATAGGACATTCGCTACTTAAGTACATTATTATTTTTGAGAATTAGGACTTTCTGATCACTCCTACTGAAGTCAATCTGAAAACTTATAGAAGCCTAATGGGATATGATCATAGTTATTGCTCCACGCAAAAGGCTATACAGTCAGGAAGTGGGGAGATGAGGAAGAGAGGAGGTGCACAGTTCACATTATGTAAAGTTTACAAGTGCATCAAATCAACTCTTTTTGGTGGATGACATGATTCAAGTTTTCTGTTAACCTCAAACCTTAGAATTTGGGAAATAAAACCAAAACAAAGCAGGTACTGTAGATGTGTGTCTTAAAAATATGTAAAGTGTTACATCCATTGCCTTCGTGCTATAGACCATGGAAAAGTTGGCTACTTGTCCTTAACTCACTACATAAAGATGATTGGTTGTTAGCCCCAGTGAAGATACTAGAATTAAGGAGAGATGGTGTTCACTATTGCAAAAGCCCTTGGCCATTATAAAAGGTTGTACAACAAGTATATTTAAATGACAGGTATCAGCCTCTTTCTGTATACAGGGAGAGACCTTATAGTGCTTGATACATTGTGTCAAGTTGGCTAGATGGCTTAGCCCTGGGCTGTGGGGTCCAGCCCTGTGGGGACCACCCTAGGGCACACAGGGGCCTGCTCTAGAGTGGGGACAGCCTGCTCCAGGGTGGCTCAGCACCAAAAGGATATATAAAGGGGTTGAGAAAGGATTCCACACCACTTCCTTAAAGGAACTTCAGTCTTCACAGTCACTGTGGACTTCATTTCCTGGCTTCCAGCTCAGAATCTTGGGCCTCTGAGTTGGATCCTTTTGCCTTCCATTGAAGAATCTTCAGCCTTCCATCTGACTGATAGAGGCTTGCAAGGAACAGTGCAGTGAGCTTCAGACCCTGAGGGATTCTGTTTCCGGTGAGCAGACACCCTCTGCAAGCTTCCTCATCTTACTCTATAGCTGTCATAAGCCAATCTTGTAATTTCTTGTACATTTATACTTCTTATGTTATATCTGTTCCTCTACTAAAACCTTGCCTAATACAGACCTCATCAAGAGAGAAGAGTATATAGGCAGTTTCCTTCTACAGTGATCCTGTTTATCATTTTTTTTAAAATGGCATAAACCCAAAGTGGCACTTGGCTACTTGCTCTTCTCTGCCTGTACATGCAGGGTATGTAAGCCAAATAGCATTTATTTTTGTCCAGTGACTATGTGAATCTTGAATGTGTACTGTGTGAGTTGGCTTGAGTTGCCTATCAATTTGGAAGTGGTAGCCGGACCTACAAGTCAATAGCAAAAGGAACACTGGTTTTCCTTCTCTCATTTTGACACATATGAATTTTCTTAGAGAAATAAAAAATAATAGAAAATCACAATTACTAGCAACTTTAGTTGCTAGTAAAATTTCTTGAGTCGCTACCTCTCCATTGGCTTGA
Source organism: Myocastor coypus (assembly GCA_004027025.1). Lineage (NCBI taxonomy): Eukaryota > Metazoa > Chordata > Mammalia > Rodentia > Myocastoridae > Myocastor > Myocastor coypus. Next base: position 39,843 of record PVJA010001936.1, read on the forward strand.
CCAGCAGTCCTTCAAATTTATTTATAGAGGATCTATCAGAACATTTTTTGACATTGGCCAAAATTAAAACTTTTCTGGTGGATGAGACTCTTCAATGACATCTAAAGAAAGTATTTGAAAATAAGATTCTGTTATGCACGTCACTTTCTATATCTTTTCTACATCTCAGCATCACTACTATAGAAAAAACACTACTGTACCAAACTGATTGAAACAAACGATATATAATTTAATTCATTAATTCTTAAACAGTGCAACTGAGCACTCTGTGTACAGATCAGTTACTTCAGCTACACCTTGAGGATTATCTTAGGGCTCAAATCAAAGGCTCTTCATGGTTTTGAGAGATGATATCTGAAAGAGGCCCACAATTTGAGAAGTCCTAATTACATATATAAGTTCTAGTGCTGATAGTCATTCTGATTCTTTAGGGAGGTTTTGTCATAAGCCATATTTTATGGGATTTTTCTGTGCCTTTATTTTAAGCTCACATGACAATATCTAATTTCTGCTTATTTCCATTTGTTTCACTAAACTATTTTCTTGTCGTTCCTGTACAGCCACAAATTAATTCTCCTGTGTGATCCTGACTTTGCTGAAGAGTGTATAATTTAATATTGCGACACAGTCAAGCCTGGGATTTTTTTTTTTCATGTATTTTGTACAGACTCTCACTGATCAGGTTGGACTCTTAGTGATACCCCTGTTGTCAGCCACCCCAATGCCTGGATTATGAGCGTGTGCCACCTGGCCAGGTGTCAGTGGCTGGCATAGTGATCCTGGGGTCAGGGCAGAGTATGTGGTACCGGAGATCAAAGGTCTGTTTCTTCACTAGTAAAAATAATTCTAAGTTATGATTTAGTGAGTCTTATCCACTGTACATGATATTACAAGAATCTTTTGAAAATATATTGGTTATTGTAGTAAGGAATTTGCAACAAGGATTGTAGAACAGTCAAGGTGTACAGCTGTAAGATTCCTAAAAATTATTTTTGTTTTCAAATTCTTAGGAAAGGCAGCAGAGTATTTTACTTAAAAAACAAACAAACAAACAAATAAACAAACATGTTATTGTGTTCTTTCCGTTTCTACTCAATTGAGTAGAATTATTTTCCTGACTCAAACAGCTCATAGCCAATAAAGTGCCTTATATTATTTATGCATATAATGGTATGAACATTATAACATTAAGTACAAAGCCATAAAAATAGTTTTCATCCTAGTATCACTAAGGTACTATAACTTTTCTCATAGGATATCTGTCACATTCATTTTAAGTTAAAATGTGGATGTGAGACAAGTAGTTCCTGCAGTTGTTTTTACGAGTTGAGTATATAACTAGTGATTCTGATATAGTTATTCAGACTGTCTGAGACCCCAACAGTTTCTTAATCTTATTGGTAGGAATATCTCTACCTTTTTAATATATGTAGTGTGAGTGTTCAACTGTATTTAATGTTAAATAATTTCAGGAACTAAGTCCATGGAAATTCATTCAGATGTATGTGTTTTAAGGTCTTCATGCCCTAGTTATTGCTTATAAAAATATAAGTTGCAAACTTTACAAGAAGAGTTGCTGTTTTGGATTGTCATGCCTGAAAGACACTTGGAAGGAACATAAAAAGACTCCTCGTTTGAGAGAGCTATTGCAAGCCATGAGGGGGAAGCACTTCATGTGACAGGGATCTGTTCACAGTTGGAGCTATGGGGTCTTGGTGCCTGTAATGGAACTTATTACAGAATACGTAGCATCAGGTCGCTTTTAAGGGAGAAAAGATACCTGTTGGTTGACCTTCTGGACCACAGATTGACTGCTTCAGGAATGATCTCAATAGAGGATGAATATGCACAGTGCTCATTTGGTGAGGTTCCTCAAAAATAGTTAAAAAGAGAAAGATCCATATGTGTCACCTTAGCAGATAAGTAAATATAGCAAAATGAAACCATGCCAGGGAAGCTGGAAATAACAGCAGCAACTTTCTCATGAGCCGACCTGCTGATGCTCACATTAGAGAGAGCAGAACAAAGTCGATTTTACCTGCGTGGATTCACTTTTTTATTGTGGTACTTACTCTGATGGTAGAGTTGGCCAAGTTCTTTCTGGTTGAGGGCCTGGGAGAATGCACACGAGCCAACAAACAGTGGTGTCTTGATGTGACAGGGTACAAAGCCTTAGCATGGCCTGAAGTGCCCCAATGAGCCATGAACCCATGGACTAGCAGGTGTGACACTTACTGAGTTGAATTTCAGATCAGCATTGTGCGAGAGGTTTCCCTGAGGAAAAAAAGATGCAAGGGTAACAAATTGTTATTCTGTTTAACACAAATCAGTGATCATTCTCTGGGTATGAAAGGCTTTATAAATGAATAGAGAAAATCACCTTGATTTTTAAGCTTGCAATGTAACGCTGAGTAGATACTCCTAAATTTAAATGATCAGGCTTCATTGCCCATCTGTGTGTGTGTGTGTGTGTGTGTGTGTGTGTGTGTGTGTGTATGTACACACACACACATGCATGTTTGTGGAGTAAGACGCATATTTCTGCTATTTTAGTGAAAGCATTTTGGGAAATGCAATATTTAGCATTGTTCAGTCTTGGGTCTTAATGTACACAGTACAGTATGTAAGAGTTTAAATTCCTGGCCTACATGCAAAAGAAGAAAATATCATCTGGTGGCTAAAAAATAGTCTCAGCATTGGGTACTTTCAAATCTTTGGCATGAAAATATGGAACACATCTCTTCTCTGTATCCACTTCCTAGGAACGACACAAGCATAAATATTTTTCCTTTTGGTCGTTTCTGTGTTAGTCATGATGAAAATGCAGTCTATCCCTGCCAGATGAAGAATAAAACAGTGTAGAGCTCTTGAATAGTGTTAACGTTTAGGTTTTGATGAAAGGCAAAGAATAATAATTTCTATGGCTAGTACAAATTTTTTCATGATTTCACTCGTGACATTTGGATGGACAAGGCACCTGTTAAATCCTATGCCAACAAAGAATGTATTGGTGTTTATACTCGGTGACAACTTTTACAAAAAGGCTAAGGTAGAGAAGGTACATAGGGACACATGCATGTACTGGGAGTGGAACAGTAAACTTGGGCTTCACAAGACTGCTGAAAACTCTCCTAGTTCAGCCATCCCACTTGGTGTAGCCTCTCAGAAGAAGTCTGTGGACACCTGGACAGGGCCTTGAGTGGTGCGGTGTCTGCATCACCCTTGTTGTGCCTACACATAACAGCCAGGCTAAGGATATTTGGAGGCTCTAAGCTTCCTCCCAAATGTTGCCTTGATTAGACCAGGCTGGAGCTCTCTAGGAAGACAAACTGTCCGAATATAGGTGCAATTTGCGTGCTTGCCCTGTTGTGGCATTACCTTGGTGGAGTATGTGGGCATGGAGCCAGGGTGCCTGGGCTCAGGTCTCTCCTTTGCCTCTTTAGGAGTTAGGGCAAGTGACAGCACAGGGCAGATGATTATGTTATCTATGGATAGCATCGCTGTGATGACTGAAGGAGTTGCTATCTGTGAAAGCATCTAACAGGCAGTAAGTGACTTATAAGTGGTTGTTTTCCCTTAGAGAGCAGTGAAATGTTTCATGTGGTTAATTTTCCCTATAAACAGAACAACTTGCTCTCCTCTCAGCAGGCCTGTGCTGTGAAGGCCCTGTGAAATCCCGCAGTAGGGAGCCTGACTACTGATTTGGAAATTAGCTATTTCTGCTCTCCTTGATGTAAGTTCCTTGAAAATCTGTCCCTTTCCCCGTTTCACAAAAGGACAATAAAGGCAAGGTAGTAAAAAGTGATCATAGGCAGTACTTCTGCTCACAGGAACTTTGTGATCCGCAGGAGAGACGTGGCTAGAGAACGAAGGGGAAGCTCTGCTGGTTGGCATACGACTCAGTCAGAGTTCTCTTCTGACTGAATCACTCAGGGGTGGGTGTAGTATTTCTTCTTTGCTTGGATACCTGGAAGGCTTATTGTTAGACGAGGGAATACGGAGATCATAAAGGCACGTGCAGCCTGAAAGATATTGTATGAGGCATCACTACCAAGACAACAGTAATAGCTAGACAATTCATTCATTGCATTTTGAGTGCATTAAACTTTCTTTTATATAATACAGGTGAGACTTAAAAATAGGCTTTCGTTTAAGAAGCATGAGCAAAAGCTCGATCAAAAGAGGCATGACTTAAGACATAGTTGATCTTCACAACCAACTCGCTTGACACTTCGGTCATCTTTTCTTTACTTCTGTGAACTTTTTCAAGGACCAATTTCACATCCTCCCTTTCCCACAATTAATGAGAACACCTCATTGTGGAGCCTGATCTTGGCTTGGCTGCCACCTTCTACCTTTCGTGATATCTGTATCTCTGTCATCTGTTACTTAAAAAAATTGGAGGTGTTAAAGCCAAATTGTCACACGTGGTCATCGTCCACCCTGCTATGGAGCCACGTCCCCAGTCTGCATTTTAACTTCCTGAAATGTCGGTTCCCCATTTTCCAAGTAGAGAAGCCATTACTGACATGAGAGGTTAAAGGATGCGGCACAGCTGGGCCTCCTGGACTCAACCAACAGTGAGTCAATCATGGGGAAAAGAAACCTCTGTTGCACATAGGCTGACTGTTCGCGTTATGCAACATTGGAATTTTTGCACAGCATTTACATTTTGTTCAGTACTAAAAGAAATCCAGAGATGATTAAAAGCGTAGGGGAAGATAGCTTAGATTATGTGCACATATCATGCCATTCCATGAAAAGACGTGGGTTTCCATGGACACTGATGTTAAATTGTCCTGGTTTCCTAGTTTCCTGCATTTACTGAGGACAGTAGTATTGTACAATGCCTTGTACATACTCACAATCTCTCCCATCCTCCCCTGTGTCCCTTGTCCCATCTCTCCTTGACCGTGAGCTCTTTGTCTCTTAATGACTTGCAGGGCAGTCATTTTTTTCTTTTATTTCAAAAATCCTATTGTGTTAACTGATCAGCAAAATGTTTAATATAGTATTTGTTTTCCAAATTTGCACATATTTATGGGGCACATAAATGTAATTTAGTGTGTATATTGAATGCACTCAATGTGTGATAACCAAGCCAGGTTAATAAACATTTCTGTCTCTTCCACTGCTTACAGTTTTTATATGTTATGAAATATGTACGCTTTATTTTTTCTTAGTAAATTTGGAATCTACTTTAAGTTGTTTCACACAGTCATTACTCCAGTCAAGACTCTTCTACAGTCAAGAATGGCAAGTGATTCTTTCATCCATGCTTTTAGTTCCGCCTGGTGAACTTCTTTCTTCTGTGCCACTATCTTTTTCCAATCTCCAGTGGCCACTGTTCCATTCCATTCTTCAGGGCAGATTATCTATGTTCTCCAAATGAGTGGGGACAGGTGGCACTTATCATTCTGCATAGAGCAAGTTACTGTCTCAGCTCCTCCCATCAAGGTGAGTTTTCTTTCTCACCTGACTAGGGGTTCAGGGCATAGCTGAGCTTTATAGTTTGCTTCAGTTGATGAGCAAATACCACCAAATACCAAGAGAAACAAGGCCAGGAGAGTCCAATGTGAAGTCCTCTGTTTGTGAACTGCAGAACCCAAGCATTGCAAGAAGTGGGGGCAAGAGAAATCATTTATTGGAGCAGCAGCTGCCCACACCAGATGAGTCCACTTTGGCCTTTCGAGGTGTAAATGTCAGCAGCAGGACCCATGGGACCTGGGCCTTTGTGGTTATTGCTTCCAGGGTTCCAATCAAAGCCAGCAGACAGTCACAGTCAGCTCACATTTTAAGCAGATGAGGTTGATTTTGTGTCTGAACCTTCTGGTAGCCACAGGTTGTTTGGGTTTTGTCAGACTAACTAAAAAACTATATTCATCATGCTAAATAATGAGAAACGATAGCAGGATACCAGTCATGCAGGAATGGTATTAAAGCTTTTATTTATTTTTTTTCCTGTGTTTTTGCTGGGATATAGTATTGGCAATAAATAACATCATAAGAGTTATCATCAAGCTGTTCTCTCCTTAAATGTTTTGACTGGATTCAATTTTAGAATCATAATTAACTAGGATATCACATCTTAATATTTATAAGATTTTTTTTTCTTTTTTTGGCTGGGCCCATTTCGTTTACTATGGTATCCTTTAAATGGCCTTACTCCAAATGAATATATCACCTTTAGAGAAAATCAGGAACCCAAGGTGATAAGCTTTTTTGCCAGATCATTCTGTGTTCCTACTGTCCTCCTTCCCTGTCTTCTGGCAGTGACAAGCATCAGAAAAAGCGGTAGAGTTGTCACTTTGACATGTGAATTATGACTTGGCGCTTCCAAAGATGATCTCTTCTTGCTCCTTTGCCAAGTATATGTTGAGTACTAAAGACAAAAGGTCTTGATAGACAAGGTCTCACATTTCAGTGGCAGGTTAGAAACCTTGTGAACATATTGTAAGCAACTCATAAATAAATACGAAAATTGATCAGGAAATCATTCAACTTTTTTTTTTTTTCTGTAGACATAAGAATTCATAATTGTGCTGTCTTACATCAACTTGAACTGATATTGGAAGCAGCTACATGGCTTCCCATTTGGAGATCAGTTATTTTTTTAAACATTGCATTGCTATGCTTTGCTTTGCAGAGCTAATGAATGAGCAAGGAGGGGACATGCATGGCTTAAATAACCATGTTGTATTTTTTTTTCTTAAATTTTTGTTGTATTTGGAAAACGGCTTCCACAGGGTAATGTAATACTTCTTTAAACTTTGTATTGCAGTTTACACTAGGTCAAGGGCTTAGACTTCAAAGCATCTGTTACTTCTGGTGTCTGAGAACTTTCTCTTAAGAATGTTCCTGTTCCTGGTTCTCTGCAGTATTATTTTTGGGTGATGTAAAATGGCAGTAGCTACATCCTGAGAACTTGGCACCTGGCATTTGTATTTCTTTTACTTAAGAATAAATTATTCAAAATGGCTATTCTTTACTTCCGTGCAATGCAAAAATACATTGATTGCTAATGCATTTGAATGGAAGAGTGTATCACTTTCATAAAGCTAACACAGGTAGCTCTTTATTGTTTTTTTTTTTCTCTAGAATTTCCACCAAAATTGAAAATTATTACATTCTTATATATTGACTTCAGATAATTTATCATATATTAACATAAACATTCTATGGGATTGAGGGGATTCTAATTTATTTTTTTCTAAATTATTAAGTAACTAAACCATATATGCATGTCATGGCATTTTCTTTACCCCTACATACATGACACTGCGAGAACATAAGCCAGTGGATGGGTTATAAGAAAGGAGAGAGTGTTCATCTGGTCTCTGAGTGCTTTCCTTCCGCTAACATGCCCGTGGCTATTCTAATAATTGATTTAAAAAAAGAAAAACCAAATAGAATCGCTCACCTGATACTTAGTATTTCCTTTTCTTTTTCCTCATGAGGAATCCCAGCATGTGGACTGGTTGGGTCATATCAAGGGCACAGCAACTCTCACTATCTGACCCTTGTGCATTTGATGTCTGAAGGACACTCTTAGAGCTTTCTGTCCTTATCAAGAGTGTCACGATGTGGCTTGCCAAGCTTCAGTGGCTCCAGTTTCCCACAATAGTGACGTAAACCATGTGTCTAGAAACCCCTGTATTTTGTACTCTGTGAAATAGAAGTGTTGTCCAGGAGCTGGGGTCGTGCTGGGTTCTAGCATTGACATATAATCTACCTCTAGTCTTAACTATGCATCTCCATACATTTTTGAGCAGAACCTTGCTAATGACTACTGTTATTATCTGGGTCTTTCTCTAGTGATCAGAGAATGCATAGACAATATAATATAGAGAACCCAGACTTAAATAGCAGGGTTATATCTCTTCTGCCTAGCATTCAAAAGTACAGCTGACATCAGTAATTTGCTCTATATCTCTGTCATTACTTAAGCCTGGGTTTGCTCATTTCTAGAGCTTTCCTTGTACCATAAGCCTAGGATTTCCTCCGCTCTGGTTATCTAAATTCTGCTGTTCTTTCAAGGCCAATCTCAAGTCATCCATCTCCTATGAAGAATTTCTAGACTCTTTTAACTCATCATGGTTCCCTTCTCTGAGCTTATGGTCTTTTTCTTTTTTCTTTTTTTCTTTTTTTTTTTTTTTTTTTTTTTTTTTTTTTTTTTTTTTTTTTTTTTTTTTTTTTTTTTTTTTTTTTTTTTTGAGACAGGGTCTCGCTATGCAGTTCAGGCTGACCTTGAGCTCACTTTTGTAGCCCAGGCTGGTCTTGAACTTGCACTGATCCTCCTGCCTCAGCCTCCCAAATGCTGGGATTACAGGCGTGCACCACCACGCCCAGCTTCATGGTGCTTTTCAACTCTTCCACTTCTGGCCTTTCCTTAGGAGCTGGCTTGTGTCCATTTATGCTATCTTTTCAAAGGTGTGATTTTATCACCCTTTTCATCAGTTTCTCAAACAGGGGTGCACCCTCTCCTCAGTCAAGATGTGGAGGGCACAGCAGTATATCTTAGATTTTTTTTTCATCTGATGCATAATCAAATTCCTTATTTACAGCAGTTGTTGTTACTACTTATGTACTGAATAACTGACTCTAGGAAAATTATATGCCGATAGTATGTTGCTACTATAGCTCATTTTTTGTGTGGTTAGTTAGGCCCAGTGTTAATTCGTTCTTACATCTTGATTAAAAAATAAAGTGACTGTCTGCAGCTTTGGAGCCACAGGAATATGTACACTTACTTTATATTCTTCCCATTTGGCGAACCACAAGGCAGGCTGTGGATAGATAGTACTGCACATATGTTAATTTATGTGCTCATCACAGATGATTAAAGACCAGTTACCCTAGGTCTATCTCATGGTCGTCAAGGTATGACTTAAATATGATCACAGGTTTGAATAGATTGCAAGAGAGAGCTTTTCGGGCCAGCAAGATGGCTCAGTGGTCTAAAGCGCCTGTAGAGGAATCTTAAGGCCAGCGCTGCGACGGCTCCTCGATCCCCGGCACCATATGCTGCGCACCCCCACCCCAGGGCAGTCCGAGCCAGCCATAACACAAACAAATAAATGAGGCTGAAGAGAAATAAATTAAAAAATCTTAGCAGGATGGCTCAGTGGTCTAAAGCGCCTCCTTGGGAAAGCTTGGGTGGCTTCACGGACCGCGGTTCAATCCCTGGCACCACATGCTGCGCCAGCCCTGCCCTCGTGGCAGGCTGAGCCGGCCATAAAAATGAGTGAATAAACAAATAAAGGTTCTGAAACAAGAAAAAAAAATTTTTTTTTAAATCTTAGTAAAAAAAAATGAGCGAGACAGAGAGAGCTTTTCCCTGCTTTTGCCTAGATTAGTGATCTGTTCCGTACATGCACATTCTTTAATTTCAGCTTTCCAGTTCTTTTTTTTTTTTTTTAATTTTTTAAATTTCTTTTCTTGTTTCAGAACTTTTGTTTATTTATTTATTTTTATGGCTGGCTCAGCCTGCCCTGAGGGCAGGGCTGGCACAGCATGTGGTGCCAGGGATGGAACCGCGGTCCCTGCAGCCGCCTAAGCTTTCCTATGCAGGTGCTTTAGACCACTGAGCCATCCTACCAGGCCCCAGCTTTCCAGTTCTTGAGCGTGCTTATTACTAATTGACATGGCTTTTGTGAGAATCTCTTTCCTTGGATGAGCATCATTTTGGACATCAGAGACCAGGCATTGGAAATCCAGAATTGCCTACCATAACCTCCAGGAAGGGTGTTCCCATCAAACATAAATGCAAAGGTAGATAGTGAGTTATGACTCTTTCACATGGCCAAAATTTCTGTCATGGAGAACGTATTCTGCTGATGGAAATAAAAGCACATACTCTCTCCTACACCAAACCATCCCGCATACACACACACACACGCACGCACGCACGCACGCACGCACGCACGCACACACATTCATACCCATATACCCTTGGAAGCAAAAAGTAATTAGCTCTCATTTTCACTGAAATGCAAATAAATTTTTTTTCTTTCATTTTCAATGTTGTATTAGCATTTGCTGATAGAATTAAGAAGCAGTTTACATTTGTTGAGGTAATTCTTGATTCAGATGTGCATGTGTGTGTGTGTGTGTGTGTGAGAGAGAGAGAGAGAGAAAGAGAGACGTTATGATTGGATGGTTATTTTATTGTGAAAGAGTTAACACTTTATCTAAGTAGAGAAAAATGTCTCAGCTCCTTCTGCTGGGTGTGTCAACTCTCTCAGCTGTTCAAGAAACAGGATGTAGGGGGATTGTTTAGCAGTGACAGCTTGAGCAGAGTTCTGGGATCAGGTGTCAGGGGTTCTATTCTGGTGACCCTGGATTGCTAATTTGGGTGAGGAAGGTCTCCACCCACAACCTAGCATCCTCATGTGAGTATTCAAGAAGTGATTCATGGTAATATTTTCTTCACCATCACTTGAGTATACACTGTATTCTTTGGACTCTTCCAGCTTAACACTACGTTAAGATGTAAGACTTCCAATTATTTCAGAAGGCCTGGTGAAACAATTTGTGCCATCAGCAAAATGTAGCTTTTCTGGTCTTCCTCATTTTTTTTTTTTTTTTTTTTAATGAGTCTGGGTGACAGCAGCTGTTCTCATATGGGTATGCATCAAGGCTAAAGTTATTGTGCTTGGCGCGGAAAAAAAAAAAAAAACTGATGTCTAAGATAAGGAGCGTTGAGTTTGCATTTTCAGAGTGCACCCAGGAAATAGGGAAACATATAATGGATGAGGAGTGTGTGTGGCACCATTATACAGCTCAAAAATAGTTCATTCAGTAGACTATTGCTCATATCTAGTTGTTCTGTTTGTAGAGTGATAAATTAATTCATTAAAACACAGAATGATCAATTATTTGCAGATTTCTGGAAATGAAGATTTTTTACCCTCTGTATTAAGAATTAAACCTAGGGCTTTGTGCTCATCATGGGAGAACCCTACCACTAGGCTGCACTGGCAGCCCCAGTGAGTACATTTTTGCCTCCATGTGTCCTATGTGATAATCGCATCTTACTCTGCCAACCCTTTAAGCTGCAGAGCCTTGAAAATCTCAGTGCTTTGCAAATGTTAATGAAGAGAGGTCACCAAGTATCCTGAGACAAAGCAGGGTTTGTGGAGGAGGCTTGGGAGCTTCTGGTTAGCATGGGCTCTGTTTTGAGAACTGTTACCTTAGGAATTTGGAGGTGTCCTTCTTCTCTTTCTGCTATATTGTGTTAACAAAGCATTCATTTTTATTCCTTAAATAAAATGAAGATTTGTTTTTAGACTGCAGAGCAATGTCGTCCCAGAGCTCCCATTAAGCCATCTCTTCACAAGCAAATCCATTCCAGCTTATCTCCTGTGTTCACAATGACCTCTTCCCAAATTGCAAGACTTTGCTTTGATGTGAAGTTTATGAAGAACAGAAGACTTCCCCATTAGACAATTTCTTGTCCTCTCAGATAGCTAGGATTGCAAATGGAATAGGTTCCATAGTAGTAGAATTTGCACCTCCTTCGTGTTCTTTGGGAAGAAGAATGGACTCAGGAGTAAACCAGGCAGTGCAGCTACAAAGACACTGACCGTTGTTCAAGAGCAAACCAGGTCAGCACCAAGAACACACGGATTCATTTCCTTTGAAATTGATCTCTTGGTACCTCACACACTTATTATAAACTTGCCTGGTGGCAAAGGCCTGTGGTCATTAGAAAGCAAATATTTTCTCTTTGGCCTTCAGTAAATTAAGCTTTCAACTGTGTTTTTCTGGCATTTAATAGGCATATTTGTCATGTGAATATGATAGACAATAACATAGACCCTGACGTAGTTGGCATTAACGCCCAAGGACATTGTTTATCTGCACAGAACCCAGTCTGAGGGGGTTCAGTCCCAAACCTGTCCCCAGGATTTTATTATTTCACTGCTATTGAGAAACTTGTTCCTAGATCACCTCACGAAAGAGTTTTCCACCTAAAACAAGACCAGTGTTATTTTGAACAGGGATGTTAGATATGTGATCTGCTTTTGGAATTTTCTTTGCTGTGAAATGAATGGATACACAGGAGACTCTGACTTAGAATCCCATATTTTACCTTCTGGGGTTCCTGATAGTTTTATTAATTGTCACTGAAATAGTTTCGAGGTATCTACAGTACCTTTTTTTCCCTTAATGTATTATTTTAGAACAAATAAAGGGGTTCTGTAGCTCAAAAAGCAGTCCCTAACTTTGCTTACTATTTTTGTAAGTGCAAGGTAGCTTGCAACTTGGGAAATAAAATTATCGTCTGCTTTGTAGTGGCATCTCAGCCTCCCTGGAGGTCACTCCATTGAAAGGGTCGCTAAGTGGGGTGATGGGAGATGAAGAGGGTGGAGCCTCTTGGCTACCCAGCAGCACTTTTCCCAGTAAGCACTGGAAAGCCTGCCTTCCACTGTATTTCTTCCCATGGGGCTAATGAGCTGATAAGTAAAGAACCTTCTTCTCTATGTAGGAGGTCAGTGTGGGTGTATTGAGGAGGAAGACAGTGTGTACCTCTGTGAGCTCGCAGTCTCTTTCTAGCCACAGTATCACCGTATCACCAGTACAGTCCGTCACTCTGGGAATGTTAGTTTTTTGCCTGTATAAAGAAGAGATGCCACTATTGTTTACTAGCCTGGGCTATAAAGAAGAATAAGGCAAGTGCTGTGTATTCAGGGCCCAGGACAGCACCTCAAGGGCTCACCTTTGAAAGATATCAGCAAACCTCTATTCCTTTTTGCTTTTATAGGTTCATTTGTGAAGGCATATTGTGGAATGGCTAAGGATGCTTATTGACTGACTTGTTATGAGACTTTTCAGGGACGAGTTTATTTATATGCTATGTTTCCTCTGATTAATGATCTACCATTGAACTCACCATGACCTCTAAGGAGGTGAAATGACCTTCCTTTACTCATAATCTGTGCTATATTTGAAATTTTGGCTGACAGAGACAGCCTCAAGAAGTCATGACCAAGTCTTGCTAGAAGGATTTTTTTTTTTCCAAATTCAGTTCTGTCTTAATTATGTGTGTTTTTTCTTTTCTTTTCAGCAGAAGAGCTATGTAGTTTTATCCCTGAGGTCATCTCTTGATGTCTGAAGTGCTTGGTTGTTTCTCTTTATTTGGACATGGAGGAAGAGGCATTTAAATTTGTCCCAAAGTGTTTGGTGTCTCCAAACCTAGATACAGTGACTTACACTTAGAAGGTGCTACATTACCATTTTTCTGTGTTTGGTGCTTGCAAACTCAAAACTTTAGGTATTATTTTTTTTTCTTGTTTCAGAACTTTTGTTTGTTTATTTATTTATTTTTATGGCCAGCTCAGCCTGCCCTGAGGGCAGGGCTGGCGCAGCATGTGGTGCCAGCGATCGAACCGCGGTCCCTGCCGCCACCTAAGCTTTCCTAAGCAGGCACTTTAGACCACTGAGCCATCCTGCCAGGCCCTTTACGTATTAAAAGCTTTCAGCACCTTTTTTCTCCCTTTGAAAAATGACCAGCATATTGCTTGCCTCCAGCACTCTTTCAAGGAAAGCCAAAGACAGTGTTTTTAGTTTGAAAATCTAATTCCAAATGCAATCACAGTACAAACTGGTTCTACCTTTTGGGGGTAGGTTAACAAGCTTTTTGTCTATTTTGTTTCGTTTTCAAACTCATTTCATATTTTCAGCTCTCCATAGGAAAACTAATTACTTGCTTGATAGTGCAGATTTCTTATGGCCCTGAAGAAAAGACATGGTAGATCCACCTCAAACATAAACCACACGAGCTCAGAGGGCCCTGACACAGAGTGGTTGGGTGAGCAGAGACTCACACATCTCAAACGCACACATTTTATCTTTGTGTTTAGAAAAAGTAGAAAGCCAGCTCTGTCTGTGTGCACACCTCATGTTAAATGTTATTTTTCCTCTAAATATAGTTAAGGACAATTGTCAGCAAACTATGATTCTGCTGTTAAATATAAAGTCCAAAATCTCAAAATAAATCAAAAGCTATCTATAACTCTTTTTAGCTTGCTGAATCTAGGGCCTGTGGAATTCCATTGTGTGACCTTACTTAAATAATTTTTCCAAAGCTATCAAGTGTTATTAACCTAATGTTTATTTTTTGCTATTGGGGAAGAATGTTATAAAACTTACTTGATTTTTTTTTAATGTATTCAGCACAGGGTCTACAGCAGTGGTTCTCAACCTGTGGGTCATGACCCCAGCGGGGCTCGAACGAATACATAATGCATATTAGGTATTTACATTCTGAATCCTGACTGTAGCAAAATTACAGTTTTGAAGTAACCACCAAAATTATTTTTTGGTTTGGGGTGACTGCAACATGAGGAACTGTGTTGCGGGGTCATGGCATTAGAAAGGTTGAGAACCACTGGTCTACAGGGTGTTACTATGCAGATCAGACTCATAGCAATTCTCTAGTTTTAAGCCTCTCAAGCTCTGGGATTACAGGCATGCGCCACTGCGGCTCAGTCTCACCCACTGTCTCTGCACACCCCGGGGGTGGAGCCTGCACAGCACACTGGGGTTGAATTGTCCTTGATACTCTGCCTAAGCACTAAGCAGGTGTATATATATATATATATATATATATATATATATATATATATATATGGCTAGGAAGTAACACAATTGACACATGAATCCATGTCTCTCTCTCTGTAACACTTACAGAACTCCTATTGACCCTGGAGTTGAGTGCGTCTATGAAGTAAGTGGGGGAGGGTTCTTGTTGCAAGCTGGCCTCTGCTGTCTATACAGAGATGCGTGTGTCTTCATCAAGTCCTTGCAGCCAGGCACGCATTCCCTTCTGGAGCTCTCTTTCTGTCCATTCATTAGCCCTCAAGGGCCACGCCTTGCCTTCTGAGTGTGTGCTTGGTGCTTTCACGTCCCTCGTGGCCAGCAGCACTCGATGGAGAAGTCCAGGATACATTCTTGCCTTTGGTCAGTAAATGCCCATCCTTAGGAGCTCATCAGAGTGTGAGTTGAACAGGAAAGAGCCAGGCGTTTTTGGTGGTACCTTCAGCGCCACCTTTTTGTTACCGTTTATGTGCAAAGGGACATGCACGACGTTTCAGCAACACATTAGCACTTTGGCTAGGTTTTGCTTTTATTTTCCTCTTCAGAAAGCTGCTAAGCATTCCCCGTGCAGCGGCACTTGTGATTTGTGCCAGAGGAAAGCTCATAGGCACGCTGTATTAACTAGGCAATGGCAAAAGCATATTGCAAGCATTATTATCAGAAGCAAACATCTTTATAAGCCTGTAATCATTTGGGGCAATCATGGCCGCAGTAACAGCGATAACCAGCGGATGATAAACCGAGAATGGAAGCCCAAGTGAGTGTCTTCAAGACGTCAGCTTGTAAATCAGTGGCCAAGCGGAGGAAGGAGGCATCCACATAAACCCAGGCACTACCTGCAGCCTCTGACATGGACGAAGAAAACAGATGCCTTGGCAATGTGCAGTGCAGGGGTCAGGGGTCAATGGGAAATCTATGGGAAGGTAGTTTCTGGTTAGTTCATGTTTGGTTTACATCACTGAATCTAGAGGCAGTATCCTGCAAAGGGTGTATTGCTCAGTGTTATAAATATGCAAGAGGTTGCGGGTGGCTCTGACGGATGGTGAAATACTGCCACCTTGTTATAGTAGGGGTAGAAAGAGTCTGACTTACAGAAGAATAACTTTCCTTATGCATGAGTTTCAGACTGGTGCTCCAAAACCTGGCAGCCTAGCAAACCTGGCAACACCTAAGCTGCAGGATCACATCCTTCTGGGTTGCAGACTCCCACCCCCTGATGGGCCTCCTCCTTCCAGGGAGCAATCAGTTTTAGGAAGACACTTTGAAGTCCTCCTTTAAGGATACTGGCATATGCAGTGCGTCTCTACAGCTTGCCCCCTCTGCCCAGCGGATAGGGCCCTCCTTCCAGCTGGCCCCAATAGACCTGCATGCCCCTTCCTCCTCAGCACTGACTTTGAAGTCAGTGGGAGCTGTGGGTGGCTGGTGAGAGTGAGGCGTGGGGAGATGAGAAGGCTGAGCTGCTTCCACAGGGCTATGCGGTGTGGAAACTGTAGGTTTCTCCTTCTCCCTCTGTTTCATATATTTATCTTTGCTTTGAAATGTGTGGCTTCTCTTGGATAAAATAAAGAATTGGCCTGGCTTTAAAGAACCCTCCATCACTAAGTTGTTTATACAGAGCTGACTGTGAGCAGCAGCTGCCACCCATGTTCCTGGCATCAGGATTTGAAACTTGGGCATTTAACCATTTCGTCTAGTCATAGGTTATGTAGAGGATGAGGACTGGCAGGAAATTTGCAAGGGAACCCTGTTGCTCCCTCCTGCTGTCCCATTTTCCAGATACATGGAGTCAGTTGCTTATGCTCTCAGACCATCCGCTTCTTACTGCAAAATTCCAACAAAATTTTAACTCTTAGGTTGTTGGAAGGATGAGAGGGTGTTGTATTCTTGTGCACGTTATATAGTTCCGGTCCATCTCAACTCCTTAATATCTTAGGTCTTTTAGTGGGATCAAGATTGCATTTACAACATGAGAAAACGTTTACTGAAAATGAATTAGGGCTAAAGAGCAACCAATGCTAGGCTTTCTAAAAACATCGCCAAAATAATTGTGACTATTTCTTTGTGACTATGACAGATCATGAGGAGGTGCTTAGCTCCTAAATACAGCATTGGGATTTTCTAAAATACATGGTTACCAGAAGCAGACACCGGCATCATTGGTAAATTTGTCCTTGAGCACGGCCTACTCTGCTTTAAATTGCTTCACTTTTGTAGCTTAGATTTGCATCTTGTCTTTCTGTTTTTAGTTGCTTGGATTTCTCCCAAAGTATTTGTAACTAAAATTCCTTTTGGGCTCCGAGCTGCTTTTCTCACATAAGCGTTGGACTGGAATCAATAGAATGTCAAGATACCAAGCCCATTCTGCCTAGTAGCAGGTGGGTGTCTGCTGGACAGTGTGCCTGATTTGCCTGACAGTAGCAAATTTAGGCCAGAGTTAATGAGACAGTGAAGGTACTGTTGCTGTTGCAGGATTTCTGCACTTTGCAGTAATTTTGTTTTTCCCTTCTAGTGGAATTACGTTTTCATAAGAAGCATGTGTTCATATGTGTGTACAGGTGTGCATGAACCTTTGTAATAATGCCTTGGTCACTGTATTGAGCCAACTTAGTATTAGCAAACTTTATTCACATATACTTAAAAAAGGCTTTAGTGGAGTTGAAAGTTATGGTTCATCTTAATCTGTTTAGCATTCAAAGGGAAGAAAAGATGCAAAAGTTTAGTAGATTATTGGATTTTTTTTAATTGCATTTTGCCTGGATGCACTCTTGTTGTAGAAAGGGCTCCTGTTAGAGAGGAGCTGGTAGGCAGAAAGCAGGTCTCTTGGGAAAGGAAGTAGAAGGGAATGGGTTTTGAGCCAGACGCTATTCCATTTGACTCTTGCATCTGCTCTCTAGAGGATGTAGAGAGCCCTCTCTTCCTAAGTCCTTTGCAAGACTAGAAATAAAGATGCAAATGAAGATGCTTCCTATATGTCTTAGGCGCCCTATAAGCACTGGCTCCTAACGAATCCCTAGATATGGAAGGCTAGAATGATGATTAGATTTCTTCCATGTTTATACATTCCCTGGTCTTTTTGCCTTCCCAGCTTTCTTGCAACAGCTTTTCTCTTGTTTCAGCTTTCAATTTCAAAAATAAACTCATTTCTGTAACTCATACCTTATCATTGTTGACCACAAACATCTTTCAAATCTGCGCGACCTCCCACAGTGGGACGGTACAAAAACACCCTCATGTAGCTTCGGGCAGAAAATGAGGAAGTGGAAATGCGCCTTACGCAAAGCAGTGCTCATTTGCTGGGTGACGATCTGGAGGCCGTGGCAGGCACTATGGATTCCAGATTCTGGAACAGAGCAAGTGGTGCTCTGAATGACACGCCTGGGGCTGTGTACGATTCATTATAGAATGCCGCTTAGCCCAGAGAAGAGCGGCCCCTCCATTTAGTGGTCAAACAAAGAAAAAGAATAGCTCACTGGTGCCAGACAGTCAAAGCTTAGGGGGAAAAAAAAGAAAAAGAAAGCAACCATGATTCTACCTCTTGGTGGTTATTTCATTTCTGTAGGTTCACAGCCTCCACCTTCCTGGGCTTTCATAGTATCAAGTACGCAGAAGTTACTACCTGACATGAAAGAGCACTGTTTACATGGGTAATGCAAGTTTAAATTCTCTGCATCCAATAGTGAGCTGATACACATTCTTAGGAAGTTTTACAATATCAAGTTTTAAATTGATAGGAATAGACTTTATATAATAAAGTTATCAACTGTGATTGTAAAAAAAAGAAAATGTAGCAGGGCGTGGCGGCACATGCCTGTAATCCCAGCACTGGGGAGGCTGAGGCAGGAGGATTGGTGCAAGTTCGAGACCAGACTGGGCTACAAAAGTGAGCTCAAGGCCAGCCTGAACTGCAAAGTGAGACCCTGTCTTGAAAAGGAGAAAGAAAAGAAAATGTTTGTTGACCTATAGGGTTATGAGAAGGGTGTCCCAGAGTTCCTTTTTCCTAATTCATTTTGAGTGAAAAATTGTCTTCATCTTCCAGGTCGTTTTATAGCGTCATTGTTTCTTACATGTCACCCTCAGGTGTCAGTGATGGCAAATGTGAACCTATGGCACTTCATGCATGCTTGGGTCTTAGCCTTTGAGGGGGAGAAGGCCTGGCTGTGGCTGAGCCTGCTCCTGCAGCCAAACGTTCACGCTGGTGCTAACAGGTGTCTTTTGGCTCAGTGAGAAATCTGGAACCAGAACTCCTTTCTTTGTAGTCACCACCTCGCTGCAGTCTGTGCAACATACGGAGCTAAGTATATGTGTAGGTCCTGAGACTTTTGTACTGTGCAGTTCACTAGGCACTCCTTGGCATGCAATTTAGGCTTCCGATTAGATGATAGGTATATACATGAACGTGTGGGCATGTAAGATGCAGGTATGGGTTCTTTCATTTTAGGAATCTGTGTTAAACTCACAGAAAGCTTGATTTGGAGACCTGAGGAGCAGGCAGGAATTATTTGTTCATGAGCTCTCACGCGTATTTGTAAAACCTACTCATTGTTTTCATTGGTGTTCTATACTTGTGTGGGGAAGTACATTTAATAAAGTGGTTAGAAGTTCACAGTCAAGACATTGCATTCGTATTTACTCATTTATTTATTGTTAGGGAAGGGCCTACAGGGTGTTCAGGGTCTCACTACTAGATCGGCTCATAGTGATCCCCATGTTTATAGCCTCCCATGAGATGTTGGCATACAGATTTGCTCTGCAAGGGAGTGCTCAGTAAATTCTGACTCAAGAGCAAAGCACCTAGCTTTGAGAACCATTAGGTACTGGCTATTAAAAAGAAGATCATTTTATAGAGTCTTATGCATACTAGAGATAGTTTCATTTTTGCCATTTATCCATTCCTATAATTTTCTGCCCTGTTTTTCTATTTCAGAACATAGAGGTCAAAATGAAGCTACTTCCCTACTGCCTCCTCCCTCACTGCCCTTATCTAAAATAGAAAGCTCTCTGAAAGGAAAGAGCCAGGGGAAATTCCCATGTGAGGAATGAAATTGTCCGTGTGAAAGGTGAGGGCTTTAGTGACACTGTGGGGAGAATCATGAAAGATAATCTCTATAGGATACTAAAATTTGGAGGCAAGAATCAACTTGCAAGGTTAAACTGCTTCTCCAAGGACTTCTGGATGCCTACCTAGTGCCTGCATGTTTGCCTATGGCATATATCTGTTATGCGCTGTGTCATAAAATGGATTGAAAAGAAAAATACATAAAATGTATGTATTTTCTAGAATCGGAAATTAAAGACCCTCTTAATCAACAGCAGGATCCTTGGTGCTTACGAAGTGGATCAGTTGGTTGTCCGTGAATCACAGCTACAAGGAATTAACTCACTGAGCATCTGACGGGTACTCTGTGCCCTGAACAGAATTCAAATACATCCTGACGCAGTGAATGTTAGTAGCAGGCACTCCTATTTTGGCAACAGTTGCTGGAAGCCCCAAGTACTCCAAGAATCAGGCCACAGATGCCTGGGAGAGAGGAAAGTTCTGAGCACATACCAGGACTCCTCCGGGATAAAGTTAGAAGCGCAACGCTTGGCCCTCTTCAAGAATATTCCTTCAAAGCAATAGTGCAGGAAAGGAAATAGAGTATCTGGTGCTGCGCGTTGATGCATGCTCCGGAGAGGGGAACCTGGGAATCTGTTGGGAATCAGGTAGCACAAGCAGAGTTTCCGCTAATCAGAAATTAAGTCAGAATGGAGGCTGAAAACAGGAGGATCACTGAGGCCAATCTGGTTATTGAGACCCTGTGCCATACACATAAAAGAGAATCTAACGTGGTGACTAAGTACGTGTTCTGGGAGTAGCTGGTGATTGATTGGCTTTAGTTTTTGCTATTGATAGACTCAGTGTGTGGTAGATTGCCTTCATCCTTGCAGCAAGATTTATGTATTTATTTGTTTATCATAGGATATGAGCTCCCACCCATGCTCACCAGTGAGATCAAAGGATCCAGGAGAAAGGGCCTACCTATAGAGCACTAGTTCTTTAACCTCTCTAAGCTTTGTAGAACTATGGCTCCTTTGCTACTTGCCTGGAGTATAAGTGTGAAACAGCAAGTCCATTAATATTTATGCAAGACTAGGAAGTGCCTTTTCTGAGTGGAATTTGCTCAGACCAGGTTGCCTGTTCAGGTGCGATGTACCAGGATGTGTTTATGTGTTTAGTTCATTGGAAGAAGAAATTACATGAAAATAATTGCTGAAAACTATCCGAGAGAACTGTAGGGGCGCAGGACAGCTGAGAAAGGCCTTCTGAATTGTACAGCGTCTTATTGCTGTGCTTCTGTGAAGCAGCAGGCATGGAGGGCCGAGACTCAGAGATGAGAAGCAGCCAGACTGTGAGGGCCTGCATTAGACAGTCTGCCCTTCTTTTGCCCCTTCCCGTCTTTCAGGACGTGACAGTATGGCCTCCAGAGCCACGGAGGACAGACCTTCTTCTTTGCGCTTCAGTACCGGTTCTCTGCTCACACGCAGGCAGAGAATCGCCCACTGTGTCCTGGCTGGCGGCGGCTGCAGATGCCGGCTCTTGCATATAGGGTCCCGAGTGTGTTCCCAGCCAGCGGCTTTCCGAGCCGCACAGAGGCGAAGCGCAGGTCCGCAGCTGCACTTGGGTGAGAATGCGCTGGTTCAGGCCTTGCTGGCCCCACCTTCCGCAGGCCTTTTGTGGGACGTCTCTAGGAGGCTTTTGTATGACTGGCTTTCATTGCCGAGGCGGCAGCATCCGAAAGGCAAAGTGGGAGTGGCTGCAGGGTGCTGCTGCAAGCGGTGAATAAAGACAAAAGAGCGCTGAAAAGGCAAGTGACAGGTGAGGGCCCTGGTGTCCTGGTGAAAGCACAGGATATTTAACTTAGCACTGGGAAATGTAATTGGCTTTTCAGGCTGCTCCGTGCAGGCTGTGGAACTCAAGGCCCAGGTCTGCCCCACTGTAAAATTTTGACCTTAAGAGCTACTACCTAGAGGGTGAGGAGAAATTCAGGGAGATGGCTCCTGTCGAATTCTCTGTCATCTGAGCTGTGCAAACCTGGCCCCAGGAGGCCCTCTCTCCTAGGGAGCAGCTGAGTGCAGTATCTGCCCTCTGGATTGAAAGGGAAGGACTGTTGGCTCAGTCTTTTTGCTTCTCTTCCAGATCTCTTTCAGGCTTGGTTTATTACAGTCCATCACTTTTCAGAGCAGCATATATATTCTACTGTATTTATTCTACCTTCCTCACTCCTAAAGAGCTATTTAGGGGGCCCGGCAGGATGGCTCAGTGGTCTAAAGCTCATGCTTAGGAAAGCTTGGGCGGCTTCAGGGACCGCGGTTCGATCCCCAGCACCACATGCTGCGCCAGCCCTGCCCTCAGGGAGGGCTGAGCCGGCCATAAAAATGAGTGAATAAACAAACAAAGGTTCTGAAACAAGAAAAAAAAAATAATAATAAATTCTTTTTTAAAAAAGAGCTATTTAGTGTACTATTATAATGCTGACACCATCTTCATTTTTAAAAGGTGAATCTTTTCCGTTTTAGACCCAAGTGTAAGATGTATCTATTTTGGATAATTACGAATATCTAAGGTCAAAGTGTCAGATAACCACCAAGTGTAATATCAACGTGTGGAAAGAATCATCGCGTGCATGTATTACGTACGCACGTGAGTACAGGTGGGGAGAAAGTACTTTGCTACATATTTTTCCAATGTAATATTTAGGGCCCCTGATGTTGCAAAATAATTTTTACAGGATGGATACAGGTGAATTCTGCTTTTCCTATGTAACGAAATCTAAAGCATAAGAGATTTGCTAAGGAGAGATGAAGCTGCAGAGCGTTTCTGAATTTCTTCCCGGAACCTAGTGTAAGGTCAAGGTGAAGAGCTGGGAAACCAAGGCTGAGTGCTGCCTTTCCCTCTCCAGTTACTCTTCTGGAGGAGCGGTGTTCCTACTTTGCGTTGTCAATCACAAGGAGAGCAAATATCAGGTTCTATAAGGGGTGACTGAGGTATGCAGTAGTGCTTGTATTTAAATGAAAAGTACTCAGCGAGAGAAGACCCAGTATTGGGAACATTGGTATAAGTGTGCACCATGTGAGAGGAAGTGCCTCAGTTGGGATCACTGCCACCGTGTCTTAAATAAGATACATATACGAACGTCACTCACTGTACTTTAGATTCCACATAACATTTAGCTCATTAATACCACTTGCACTTAATTAATGCATAAACGTTTTAATTAAATATGTACTTTTTTATATGCAAGTAATATATAGTCCATGTGCATATCTAGTATGTGTATACTGTACACATTTGTATAGCATATATATTACATATTGTGTATAGATATGTGAATAGCTCTTGTAGTTTACTCTATGATACACTATTTCATTCTTATCTTCCAGCTGAGGTTAAATAACTGCTCACAAGTCATATAGTCAGTAAACACTGGAATCAAGTTTCAATCTCAAAGGACTATAGAGTTTGTGCTTTTATCTCCTCTGCTTACTGGATTGAAAATGGTGGGGCAGAAAATAACGCTCCCTCAGCAGGCATAAAATTTCACATATGCAAGATGAGCTCATTCTAAACTCCACCGCATAATGTTGTGCTTATATTTCAAAAATATTTTATTGAACCCCTAAAAATTTGTTAAGATTTTAGATATGATAAATGTAACTACCATAGTACTATTTACAAAGACAAAAATAATGCTCCAAATTGGAAATTCAGAGTCCTGAAAAACTCATCTTCCTTTATCTATCAATTGTGCATAGTTTAGGAGCTGCAAATGTGGCACCTGTCCACACGTATATATATAAAGCTATACAGCTACAAAGGTGCGCTTTGTTTAACTTTTTTTTTTTCTTTTTTTTTGGTTAATGATTGAAGCTCTGCCACCATTCAGACCAACTCTCAAGGGTACTGTCAAGCTGGCATTACTTTAGTAATGGTCCCAGCCTTTGTACAATGAGGCCATGATATTTCTCAGGGCAACAAGAAAGAAGTTCACATCCAAAAGGGGAAAGCAGATAAGCAGGTTCTCATGGTGCACTGTGAGGCAGGGCAATCTCCAGGGAGCTGGAGAGTGTCAGAAACCGTGTATTTATTTCTGTATCTATTTCAGTTGGTTTTCTTTTGTCTAACAGTGTCCTCCTGGCTATATGGAAATCTACACTATATGATCCAATATAAAAGTGATAGGCCCCTGTGTTTATTTCAGTCAAAGGTGATGTGATTGTCCTTAATATCAAAAGAGGAAGCTGGGTTTTTATTTCCAGAATAAGACTTAAAAACACAGGTATGCATGCCCGTGCACATGTGTGCACACACACACAAACACACAAGTCATCTATACCCAAACATTTAGCCTTCCAGGATGTGAACATAAGCAGATTTAGCCTCAAAATTCTTTGTCATTCAGTTTGTAGCTGGTTAAGGAATGAACTAAAACAAAAATAAGAGCAGGACTCCTCTTGGTCACCCCAACTGGCAGTGACCGCGGATACTAGTGTGCCCGTGGGTCCATAGATTTCCTGCTGAAGTGCTTCTTCAGCTTGGTAGCACCTGCCTTATGTTTGTTTGTATATTTGCTGAACCATCTTCTAGTTTCTGGCTATCTTCATCACCAAAAGGAGAAAATCATATGAGAATCTTAAGCCATTTTAATTACACAAATAAAAGGACTTGACCATGAATTATTTTTTTCCAAGTCAAAATTTTGCTGTGAGCAGAACCCTACCACAAACTCAATAGAGAAATATATGCTGGTTCACTTTTAAAAACTATTTTGTTTGTTTGTTTGTTTGTTTGTTTGTTTGGTACATAGTCTTACTGTGTAGCTCAGACTACTAGTAATCTTCTTGTCTCAGCCTCCCCAGTGCTTGGATTGCAGGCATTTCAGTGGCTGGCCTGAGGCAGGAGGCCTGCATGAGCGTGTGGTACGGGGGTCAAACCTGGGCACTTGTGCTTGCCAGGAAAGTGCTTAAGCCACTGATCTATCTCTCTGACCCTATGCCCTATGCTGCTTCTTTAGAAATGGTCATAACTGACAAGTTAAACTAACCAAATCGAAACCCTTAACACTAAAAAACAAAAATACTTCCGATTTAGAATAAAAGTTCTTATTTCAAAGAAAATATTAACATAAGTGTGATTGTTATATATTAAACATAAGTTTTTCATTCTTAATCATCTATTTAGTATGATACTTGGAATTCTGGCATGAAAATTATAAAGTAATGTTCTGAGGGGATTCCTTGTATTTTAGCTTTCTTCCCAATTGATGGGATTAGATCAAAATCCAAAATGAATCAGTTATGATTACTTGAGTACTGAAATTTATTTTCTTAATAGAATTATATACTTAAAATTTGAACATTCATTTTTATAGCCACTTGGAGCATGTTTTGTTTTTGTTTTTGTTTTTTTCTTCAGCCTTCATGTGTTATTAAGTGAAAGGCTTATGGATATTATTATTAAAATTAGTATCAGTAACTTTGACCCAAGAAGCATTTCAGTAACTAGATAAAGTGCTTTGTTCTAGTTATCTCTTATGTTAGCCAACTTACCTTTCCAACAGTAAGTGCTGCTGTTTTTAGTTTGGTATTGTCCCCATAAGAAGCCTTGAATTTTCAGAAATCCAGTAACTTGGCCAAGGTCTATATGGGTTAGGGTGCTCTAGAGGAGCAAAACTGAGCATTAGATATAATTATTTATGCACACAGATTTATTAGTTGTACAAGATCAGAGAGAGAGTCCACAGAAGTGTGTATGAGATAGAGAACTAGAGGATGTAGTCCAAAAAAACTGGACTCTACAGAACAGAAGGAATCAAGGACGCAGCACCAGTCCAAGACCGAAGGCCTGGAAGCCCCTAGGGACTGCTGGTGCAAGTTGGATTGGAAGCCTAAAACGCTGGAGTCTAATGTCCACAAGCCAGGGCAGCAAAAGACATGCCCTTTCCAGCTCAGTGGAAGGGCCAAAAAATATACTGAGCTTCCTCTTTCCTCCCCTTTCATTCTTCCTGGGCCATAAGCACGCTGGATGACACTACTTGCAGTCAAGAGTGGTCCCAGCAAGCACGGCAGTCATCTCTGGACATACTCTACAGACAACCTCAAAGCATGCTAACCTGCTAAATTTACAGTGATCTGGTCTTCTCTTTTCTCGGCGCTACCAGAAAGCAAACCCAGAACCATTGCACTGAGCTATATTGCAGTCCGTTTTTATTTCTATATTTTGAGTTGCTACATTGCTCAAGCTAGGCTGTGATTCTTGCGATGGCCCTACCACAGCCTCTCAGAATGCTGACACTACAGTGCGCACCACCATGAGAGGTGTTTCTTAGTCTGTGCAAGTTGACTAGTGTGATTAAGTTTAGTTCCTGACAGTGGTAACACTACCGGCCCTTGAAGTCTTATTGTGGTGCTGAGCTAAACAGGACATTTATGAGCCTCCATTGTGCCTGTCCAGTGAGTGCCAATGACCTTACAATAGTTGGCCCTCAAAAATGTCTTCACCATGTCTCCTGATGTCCCGTTTCCTTGAGTGAGGAGATAAAGTAAGATCACCACCTCTGAGAACCACTGCACTAGGTGTGTGGTAGTCTGGAATGAATTTCCTTTCTTGGGGCTGGTGTGGGCGTTGCCTGTCCATGTGACCTGTGCATAGTGTGAGCCATTAGTTCTTTTTATCCCTTTCTTCTAAACATAATGTTCTAGCCCTTAAAGAAATTAGTAATGGCTGTTTGTTCATCTGGGTGATTTGTTAAGTGCATTGGAGAAAAAAAAAATCTTTGTCTTTTCTTTGTGGGCGTGCTCAGTTAAAACTGCACAACGCCCACACACTGAGTCTGAAGAATTCTCACACATCTCGTGAAGAGGTTTGTAGGAAACAGCTTTGAGTCCCTCACTTCCGTTGCCTGGTGATTGTGCGCTGGGGGGAGGCGGTAGCACTGTGTTCCCTGAGTCAGACTGACCTCTGCTCCGAACTGCTGAGTGGCCTTGAGAGAGTCACCTAATCCTTTGCATTTATCTACTTCTCTCTTCCCTGTGGAGGAAGGAAGAACTGTCCTCCATAAAACCGCCTACTTACTGTTGTAGGTAGCTAAATTACACAGAAATACTATAGGCAGTTAGACAGGGCCAGGCCTTCAAGGAGACATTATGGAAGACAAGGTTACTTTGAAGCTTTGGAAGAGATAGACTCTCCGATGTGGGCCAGACTTCGAAACAAAAGAGGAAACGAATGCTAGACACATACTTCCCTAAGGATGAGCATCAGTGATTGATATTCTAAATAGGTATCAATCACCTGGACAGAGTCCAAATGAGTCACTAAGCATAACCCCCCAACAGGAAGGGACCCTGTCCTGTATTCATGCCTCTTTGCTAGATGACTCGCTTCCTCATTTGGTACTGGAATTAATCAATTTTATCTCTGTAATGGCACTTGTAATCTCATTGGTTGACCATAGTTTTGCCCTAGCTCACGCCCACCTAAGCAAGTTCCCATGTTCTCCACCTTAGACCAGCCTCACCATGTGGTTTTACTCCATAAAAGTCCGTGGAAGCTGTGGCTTTCAACCGCTTGAGCCCCTCCTCTGTCCCTCTCTCAGACAGGCGCTTTCTTTCCCCCAAAAACCTCTATTTTTCTCTAAAATTCATCCTTGGTTTTGGAGAACACAAACTTATCCCAGATTACTTTCAGGTCAGGAGATTCATTTTTTCTTCTATTTTGTTTCAACCTTAGAAAGTATATTGAGTGCAAAATACTTTGAAATGTTAAGACAGCTCATTCATTGAAAAGTAAATGCAGTTTTGAGAAGAAAAGCATTGCTTATTCCAATTAATTTTTCAAATAAAATAGCTCATTTGTCAGCAATCAACTTCAGAATACCATAAGAGAAAACCAAGAGGCTGCTTTAGGTCATCTTCTGGTTGCTTTCCATTTTCTCTAGGATAAACACTTTCTCAACCTTGGAGTCACTGAGGACTGGGTAAATACAAAGCTACTTGAGGAAAACTGAATGCAAGAAATGTCAATGGTCATTGGGCATGGGTGACATTCACTAATCTACAAGCTGAGAATGCATTGTGCTCTTTTGGACAGTAGCTGTGTTAAAAGTGCTTCTTCCTGTGGGGGATTATTCTCCTCTTAGTCTGCAATGGAAAAAACGACTTGTTGCAGGTAGCTAAATTAGATAGAAATATTATAGGCAGTCAGATAGGGCCAGGCCCTCCAGGGCAATATGGAAAGCAACTTGACTATGCAGCTTTGCAAGGGACAGACACCTGTGCGCCAGACCTTGAAACAAAAGAGTAAAGAAAGACAGCCGCCCACTCACTTAAAGTTAAGCATCAGGGATTGATATTTTAAATGAGTATCTATAGCCATAAAAGAGCCTAAATGAGCCAGAAACTCAACCTCAACAGAAAGAACCCTTATTCCGTGTTCATGCCCGCTTGCTATATGACTTGCTTCCCAATTTGCTCCCAATTTAATCAATTTTACCTGAACAATGATGCTTGTAATCTCATTGGGTGACCATGACTTTGTCCTACCTCATGACTGCCTAAGCAAGTTCCCCTGGTTTCACCTTAGGTCTGCCTTATCACATGGTTTTGCCCTGTAAAACCCTTTAAAAAAGACAATTTTTCGGGCAACCCACTCATGTCCCCTCTCAGTTCCCCTCTTGGACAGAAGCTTTCTTTCCCAATAAATATTCTCGTCTAAGCCTCCATCTCATTCCTAAAATTCATTCTTCGGTTTTAGAGAACACGAACTCGTCCAAGATCACTTTTTCTTCCTGCATCGGGTTGACTTGTAAAGATCTGATGTCTGTGCCCTGCCTCTTACGTGGGAAATTTGAAAGCAAGTTCTTAGCACACACTTGAAATGTATCTTAAGTGACTTCTTAGCTCCTGCCATGTGTCACTTCCTCAGTCCTGAAAGATAGCTATCGAATTGCTTTTACCTATTAGTACACAAAATTATCCGAGAACCAAACAAATCTTCATAGATAGAAGTTTATAGTCACCTAAATGTTTCTCCTTAATTGCTCTTGATATACTGAATGACAGGTGTACATGGCTACCTAATTTATAAATGAGAAGAAGTTATTGTCTCATAAATATTTCATGAGCTAAGTCCTGAATCTTATGGATGTGGGCAATAAAGGAGCATTATGCTTACATAAAATGCCACGCAACTTTAAGATACATTTATCTTACAGTTTTAAACACATTCAGCAGTCAAGAAATGAATAGCTCACACCGAGTTGAAACAACAAATTAAAACTTGATCTTAAAAGTGTCAAATTAAGTTTTTATTTTTACATAGTAGCTGCTTTCACCCTGCCTCTTAAAATGGTCATTAAAATAGACACATCCTGAAGAACAATTGTAAGGCTCTGCAGAGATACGCAGCATTTTCACTTCCCAAGAATCATAAATTTATTTAGTGATGACAGAAAATTAAAATAGAAGAGGTAGAAAGTGACCCTGGAGAAGGGAGGATATAGCTTCACCTTTTTCTTTCATTGTGCCCCTAGTCTGATAGTAGTTCCTTTGCAAATTAAATGTAAACTCTGCAGTCCAGTTTCTATAGAAATTTAAAAGGAGATGGTAAGCCAGGTAATTCACCAGTGATGGGAAAAAAGGAATGGTCTTTGACATGCACCCAGGTGAGTGTTTCCCTGGGGTGGAGATTATGGGTCCGGGCTGAGTACCCACTAACACCCCAGCCCACACAGCCTGGGATCCATCACTGTAATTTTCTTCTCGGGATTCCCTGAGGCTCTTCTATGCATAAGGGCGCATCACAAGTAATTCTTGCTAACCTGAAGAAGTTTCTAACACTCTTGTGCACCCAGAAAAGCTGCCTGCGCATAAGCAACCAAAGGGATGATTCAGGATGGAGACTGCAAAGAAAAATAGGGAGATTCCAGGGCCACACCCTGTGCAAGGGACTTGGACCTTAGGAAAAGTTTTAGATCTGTTTTTTCCTTTTAAGGAAGCAGCTTTGAGTTGGGAATGTGTGTTCAGTCCCTTACTCTTGCAAGTCTGGGCTTACATGTGCCAGATCACGATGCATTTGACCATGTCTGTTTAAAACCACAGCCCTTCTCTGAGTCTGTCTTACTTCATAAGGTTCTTAGGAAAGCTCTGAGAACTGTCACTCTGAACCATGAAAGAGGTATCATCTTTTCATTTGTTTCATTCCTAATTAATTATAGTTGATAAACTCACAAGACTGTAGTGTTGGCACTTTGGAGTTCAGATTGTTCTCTATCAGTTTATCTGTAATATTGATAAGAATTAGAGTTTTCTTTCTTTCTTTCTTTCTTTTTTTTGGTAGAACTAGACATGGTTTTAGTACAACTGAGCTACATCCAGAGCCTTTTATAGTTTTCATTGCCCAGGCTGGCCTGAAACAATCCTCCTGCCTCATCCTCCTGAGTCCCAGGAATTACAAGCATGTGATAGATACCATGGCACACCTAAAGCTTTCTTTATAATTCCATGTACCTTCAGAGTTGTTAGCTCAAAGATGATGCATATCATAAAGCACAAATATCCTTGGCTCTGGAAGTTACATAATCTGGGAATCAAGTGATAATATGCACAGTTTATTTGCATGTGAGTCATTGATTTTACTGTTTTCAACTTTAGTTGTTAAAAAGAATCTCAAAAATGCATAAGAAAAGTTTTTATGAGATTAGTAGTAAGATGTAAAAAACTTATTGATCTGGGTGCCTGGCACTGAAAGGTGCTCAGTAGCTGTTATGAGTGCATTTGGAAAGCATAGCTCTCTTGTTTATTTATCTGTGTATATGGAGCTATCAGAATTCATACAGTCCTTTCAGAAATACAGAGGAATCTTTTGAAGTCTATATAAAAGAGCTTAAGAATTAATGTCTTGCTTTTATCCTAGGTATAAATGCCTACCATGTTCAAAGGGCATCAATAGGATGAATATTGAAAATATTCTTTAAAGTCCTAAAACAGAAGAGCCTAAGAATAAAATCCATAGCTATTTCTATAGGGAAGAAAGATCCCAACTCCAAGAAATAGGCTCCCTGGAAAACTAGGCCATTTCTGCTTTGATATATATATATATATATATATATATATATATATATATATATATATATATAAACTGAAAGAGATTTGGACATTCAGTTGACAGGCCAGAGGTGCTCCTGTTGTTTGGTCCATTGCTTGGCTTCAAGCCCTACAAGTCCCTAGGGGCAGGTTTGCTGATCTGCACAGTTTCTGCAGTAGGGATGGGCCACAGTTCTACTCATATTTGGACAAGCTTCTGGCTACATCTCTCAGGAAATTACAGCTCAGTTTTTGACTGTCCAGGAAGAGGCTTTTAAAATCCTGGTATCCAGAAAACAAACAGCATCCTCCCTGCACAAGGCAGGGAGACCTCATCCCATCCAGGGGCCAGGAAGTGGCTTCCTCTGAAGTGTCTTATCAGTCTTCTCCAGATCTGGAGACAGACATAGAAACTCCCTGTAGAGTTTGGTGGAGCCCGTGAAACATCCACCAGCCTCAGCTTCACGAGAAACTTAACCGAGCCCAGTGTTTCTGTAAACATTAGCACCGTGGAACATTTGCTTTTCATGCGGTTTGGTGGTCTTTTTTGAGAAGCCATACCATATTTCTTCACCCTTTATCATGTTGTGCCTTTTAGAATCATGAATTTACCACAGGTTGGATAATAAAAGATGAACCAGTTGCAGCAAGATTGCCTTCTGTGTGGAAAAGAATTTTAAACAGAAAATACGTTTTATGGGATTTGTGCAATGAACAAACAAATTTCAGATTTAGGCCCTCATTTTTCCAAGCTTTCTCTTTTTCCTTTTCTTTGGCATTTTCGATGCTTAAGCTCTGATTATCACTACAGTACCTTGGAGAATTTGGGAATTTGGTGGGCAAGCAGTTAGCTGACTTGCAGCTGCACACATCAGAAACCCCTGAGGGCTGTGACGCATTGTTTGATGTGTTGACTTTCAACTGACTGTAAGCACACTTTAAATGGTAATGACAATGTGGAGGTGGGAGACTGCAGATAACAGCGCATAACGTTAGGGATCTGACCATCAGAAAGCAAGCAAGCAGTTTAGGGAAATGATGGAATCCCGTGATAGTGGAAGTCAAGGTGAAATCAGGGTGGTGAATGGCAGACTTGATTTTTTCTTCTTTATTATTTTGAGCTGTGTCTTTATTGTATTTCATTGTGTTGATATGAAAAATAATGATGGAAGCCAGTATTTGCTATCCGACTTTGGATCAAATTAAATGCGACATAATGCATTGTTCCAATGTGTGACTACTTTGTTGCTGGCAAACTTGAAATCATTCTTTCAAGCAAAATTTAATATGAAAAAGTCAATTAAAATATGAGGAAAATGAAGGTCAAGGAACTGAAAAATGAGAATTTGTCGAAGCATGAGAGGAAGGCAAAAGGAAATGTTAACTATTTGGGCATGAGCTACTTTTTTGCATAATATATATATATATATTTCTTTGAAACATTAACAGTTTAGGCAGGAGTTACACATTGTATCTGTGCAAATAAATCCCTGACTTACCAACAGTTGAGTTTCAAGTTTTCACAGATGGGGTTGGACTTTTTCTTATGTATAGTCATAGATGGAACAAGCAGAAGCAGCCCACGTGTTTTCCTGGTGTCCGTGGCCTATTGTGTGCTGCAGTGCTGTGCTCTGTCGGAGCCCAGGGTGTCTGGAAGCAAGAGGAAAAGGAGCGATGACGTGGAAGGGACAGCTAGGAAGAGTGCAGCAATCACCATGGAAACAGATGTGAGAACAATGGAGAGGATGGATGGAGGTGAAAAGACGGTAGACATTGCTTTCTTATAACATGAATCATTTAAGCATTGGACGGAATCTAAAGACCAAAGATCGGAGGCCATGTCGATTCCTATGTGCCAGCGAAGTCGCTTTGCTGGACTTATGGATGCATCTGACTTATGAACTTGCTCTGGGAACGGAACATGTGGGAAATTTACTATGCACACACATCGACAGGGAGAAAATGTGTGAACAGTGAGATGAGACTAGCAAGCCAGATGACCGCACTGGTACAGGTGCATCCACTCATCTTGCATAAGCACTGTTCTGCTTACCTGATGAGCCTGGCCCTGTCTAAAAGCCTGTGAGACACTCAGAAGGCCACATTTTCTAGCCACTGATAGCCAATTTCTCACCTAATGTTTGAATTTATTTGTAGTTTATGAGAAAGCCCAGCCAGCCTGCCTGGAAAGCTGTCTACGGCTCACCTTTGCCAAGCTCACATGCAAGCCACTTCATCCTGCCTTGGGACCAGGCCCCGCCTGTCTTGCTGTCTCCCAAGGCACCCTGGGACCTCATGTCCCCTATAACAGACACTTTGTGCTACTCTGGATCTTTCTGACTCTTCCTTGACTCTCGACCCCTTCCACCTTTGTTGGCTGGTTCTTGGACCTCAGGACTGGCTTTTTTTTTTTCTTTTTCTTTTCTTTTCTTTTCTGAAACAGCCATTTTGAGATACTCCATCTCCTTATCAAGAAAGATATCACCTAAGTTCATTTTCTTTATTTCTTCTACTAGATTTTGTTCTTGCCATTCCCAAGTGAAGAGCAAAACGCTCTGGACTTATTTTTTTAGATAGTCCTGTTTGCTCAAATAAAAGTTTACTACGTGGGTTATTGAAGTACAGTCTACCTTAAGATTGTTATTGTTTTTAAACAACTTGGGAAAAGTCTAGTCTTTCAGCCAAATCTCTGTACTTCTTTCCCATTCAATTACATCAAGTTTTGTAGAAATCCAATGGTGTTGGTGAATTATCCAGCAACATGTGGCTTGAAACTGTATACTGATGCATGTTGATAGTCGAGTAGGACTGAAGAGATGGCATATCCTGGTGGTAAGTTTTACACCAGTACAAATGATTTATTTATGGTGGTAAGCATCATTGTAGTTGAGGTGCGTCTGAGTTGATCTCAGTATTGAGCTCTCTGTCCTGGCTTGTATACACTCATCTCTATTTTATTTCAGTAGATTCACTCATGTCGGTTAAACTAGTCACTTCATGTAGACACAGCCGAAGTGTAATGCTGAAAATAGTGATTACCTTTTATTGAACACTTATTCCATTCAGGCCATTTACCAAGTAAAAGCTTTGCATAAGTGGCCTCATTTCGTCTTTACAACTGTGTTATAAGGAGATGTTGCATCACAGAAGTGAAATGACTTGCTAACTATTTACGCCTCACTCATTAATGGCCTAGGAAATGTATGGACCCAAAAGTGTGTCTGGTGGCATTTTGATCATCCTGGAATGAAGCAGGTTTTTCATAACTGAATAAAGGAATTGTCCCGGGATCCTAAACTTTTTTAAATGCCCAAATAATTGTTGGTAGGGGCTGGGGATATAGCTCCATGGCACCAGTGCCTGCCTGGGAAGTACACAGTCATGAGTTCAAACCCTAGTCCTATAAAATAAATAAATAAACAAACCAAATACTTGTTGGTTGCAGCATGTGAATAATACCAGATTCAGGAATCAGGTTAAGGGAATTAAGACTTTTCTGAGCCCAGTGTCATGGCACATGCCTGTAATACCAGCAATGGGTAGACTGAGGCAGGAGGATTGTTGCAAGTTGAGACCAGCCTGGCCTACCAAATGAGGTCAAGACCAGCCTGAGCTGCACAGTAAGAACTTCTATCAAAAAGACAAAACAAAATTAAAATCACTTCCATGAATGTCTTAGGCCTTGGCTATTCATCATAGGCTGTGGCTTTTGATGACATTTTCAGGGTCCACCAAGTTCTGCAGGTCGTAGAGTTAATTCTTAGTTGAACTTCATGATATATTGAGCGGTGCATAACTGAGACTTGTGGGAATCTCAAGGTAAAAGAGAATTTGACTGATAAAACATGTTTTCTTCCTAAAGTGGTTTGAATACTCAAGCCCCATGCAAAATAAATAACCACATAAGGGTCACTTATTTTGAGCTTCAGGGCTCTGGAATCAAAAGTTCAACTCTTTCTACTATTCCTGTTGGATGACAGGTTTTATCATAAACCATGTACTCTCCAGTTATAAATTAAGATCAGCTAGAATGCCAGGACTCTACTTGTATTAGGTGGATGCTATAGATTGGATCTGAGATGTCTCTCAGAAGCCTCTCGTTGTTGCTGCTGTTTTTGCAATGCCTGGGTTGGGACTGAGGACCTTGCACTTGCCAGGCAGACACTTAGGCCTGCTGAGCTGTATCCCTGGCCCTCTCAGAAGTCTTCCATAATGAGAGGTCTCATGGGATGGTGTGTTCCACAGTGGGTTTTTCCACTGATGAGTTCCTGGCTGTGCGTGCTAGTAGGCAGGGCAATGTGGGAGGGGTCACTGGAAGTAATTCCTCTCCCGGACTTCTCCCTGCCAGACGCGAGCGGCTTTTGTCTACAGTGCTCTTCTGAAGCACTGTTTCTGACTTAGAAGCAGCCAGGCCTGAACTGGACCCCCTGCACTTTGTCAGTCAAACATACCTATCCGTGAAGTGTTTTGAGTATTAGGTATTTTGTCCCCGCCACGATGAAGTGGTTAAGAGAGATGGCAAGTGTGAACAGATTTTGCCTCTGTGAAGCACTCTTGAAAGTTAAAAGTACTTTCTGAGCATCAGCAATGGCCCTGTTTTGGCTATTTCCTCCTTAGGCCCTCGTTAAGAGTAGTCTTACAAAGGACCATAGTCAGGAAGTTACAGGAGACACATCATGTCGCTATTCCTAAATGATTAAGTGACCCTGGAAACTTATGTTTGAAAATTATGACTCGGCAAATTTAAAGGTCTTCTTGAGTAGCCCAGATACTTATTAGAACATTCAGAAATCAAACAATGGTTTCCCTATCTGTAAATCTTGTGTGTTTGTTTTCTTCCATACTAATTTAGACTGAGTGACACAATGTGAAACTTCATGGAGCTGTGCCACACACAACAAAACAAACTCGTTAAATTGTACTTTAATACTTTAATGCACTCCTTCCTTTCTCCCTTCTTTCTTTTCCTTCCTTCCTTTCCTTTCTCTCTCTCTCTCTCTCTCTCTCTCTCTCTCTCTCTCTCTTGCTTCAGTTAAGTAACAAATCTCTATGTTTAGCTTAAGGATGTGGGACCCAGGTCATGAGAACATTAACATAACCTCAGTTACACAACAAAGAACAGCTAGCTGCAATCTGTGATTAAAATTCAAGATGCAAATAAAAGATAGGCTACACGTGGACGGGCAAATGTGAGATTAATATCGTCCTAACAGTTCCCAGGAGGACAGCACAGTGAAGGACACAAGGATGCTTTCAGTAAGGCCCGTACCAGCTGGGTGTTGTTGGGAGACGAGAGCCCCAGCTCTCTCGAATAGATACACCCAGGCTCATTTCCAGGGTGATGGAAAGTCACTCTCTGGAGAAGAAGCATGGAAGAGGCTGTGCTGCAGAATTGGCCTCAGCAGGGCTTCATCTGGGTTGTGAGTTAAGGGTAAGAAGGAAGCACAGACCGCTTTTGAATATAGGTAATGGAGAGGGTATCCGTGCCATTGGTCAAAATGGAAGTGGGAGGGTAAGGAAGGGTGGAATGGGGTAAAAGGGAGGCGCTGTGTGGAGGAGACCCCGTGCAGAACGTGGCTTTCAGCAGGTATGCAAGGGTCAGTCTGCGTTGACCAAGCTGAAGGTGCTTGTGGAGCTGCCAGTATTCCTGGGCTTAGAGGAGTAAGGCTGCAGTGCCCAGTGGGCTAAGGATGTGGGGTCTGGCTTTAGCAGACAGAAGCAGCATCATTCAATCATGAAAAGGTGTTCAGGAATCAAGCTGAAAATGTGCCTGTTGAAAGCTTGGCAAGGAATCAGTTGTCATCAGAGAAGCAAAGAGTATCCTCGGAGAGGACATCAGAGAAGTCACTGAAAGGAGAGTTTACGCCAAAGTGTCGGACACAGTAGGCACTGCAGAGAAGTCACCGGAAGGAAGACTGAAGGAGACTGCAGGATTGTGTAATAAGAAATAGTATTATGTGCGCTGGCGAGATAGCTCAGCAGGCTAAGGTCTTGCTTAGGCAACTGCAGAGACCAGGGTTCAATCTCCAGTACTTCACTCCACAGCAGTGCTGCCCCTAGGTGTGTTGAGCCAGCTACAGAGTCTGGGCGTGGTGGCACACACTTGTAATCCCAGCGCTGGGGAGGCTGAGGACAGGAGGATCACTATGAGTCTGAGCTGCATGGTGAGACCCTGTGCGAAGGAAGGAAGGAAGGAAGGAAGGAAGGAAGGAAGGAAGGAAGGAAGGGAGGGAGGAAAGAGAAATATTGTCATGTTGTGGACTTCTTAGGGAGTAGTTTCAAGCATATTTCAGAGTCAGAGTAAGGTAAATGGAATGATACAAGCCAGAGAATAAGAAACAGAGAAAATATAAGGAGGTAAAAGGAAGGAGTGCAGTGAGAGCCAGTTAAGCTTCTTGGGCCTGAAAGCTTTGCGAACAGCAAAGATATACTCACCCTTATGATCAAAGCAGAGCTAGTGTGAGAGCCATGCTCTGCTTGGAGTATCCTCTCCGCCCTAATTGTCAGGGGATGTCTGCTGAAGGACTCCTTTAGGGACACTTATGAAGCCAGAAACATAGTTACTGTTCCTGCGTTCTACTGGAACAATACTGTGGAGTCATGGAGACTGAGGAGCACATGGAAGCCTTACCCCAGAGCAGGCAGGAGGGCAAGAGGGAGCCAGGGCAGGAGAGAGCCAGGGCGGGCCGCGAGGTTCATGGTAGAAGGGAGAACTTCCAGGTGATGACAGGCCAGGACTGCAGCAAGGGAAGGCAGTGAAGGCGCAGGCGCAGAAGAGCAGGTGGTGAGAGCGAGCTGCAGAATGAGGCAGGAGGGAGGCATAGCAAGGACAAGAGCTAGCAGCAGAGTGTGGCTCTGAGCAGGTCCCAGGGCCACTGGGCCCTCAGCAGGGACAAGCTGCAGTCACTCTGAACTCGGGCTATTATTGAACCTATTTGTCGGCACTGCGGAGCAGCCCCAGTGAACTTTAAATGCCACAGTGTGATGGTCATAAGAGGTCCTGGCACACAGCCAGGCATCCAGGACTGAAGTTATGCCCAATGTCACCAGTTCCCTGGGGAGCCCTGGTACCAGCCTCTGGTAATGGAAGTCAGCAGGCTACTCACAGCTGCTGAACGCTAAGCTGCAGAGAATTAATGGCCTGGGGAGAAAAACATCACACCTTAGAGTTACCGTCTTGGAGTCTCAACCCTGGGCTTTGAGCTCCAGCTCTTGGCCTGCAACTTAAACAGACCTTGCTATTTCCTGAGCTTCCATTTTGTTACTGACAAAGTAAAAGCAATGACCGCTAACGATATTGTTATGTAGTAGTAGAATGTGTCAATATATATATATACATACATACATATATGTTTCTGTATTTAGGACAGGGTCTACAGGGCCTACAGGATTTCACTATGTAGATCAGACTTGTAGTGATTCTCCTGTTTTCAGCTTCCCAAGTACTGGGATTAAAGGTGGGTACTGGTACCACCACCCCTAATCTCAGTGGCCAACTGGAGCTGGCATGGCACAGCTGGGATCTCACCCTGGCTGCTGGGTTCTGCCTAAGCAAGCGCTTTACTCTGCTGAGCTATCAGGCTGGCCCCAAGAGAATATTTATAAGTGGTAAATTTCATGGAAATATTGGTTCTTTAGGAATTACTACTTTCACTAATAAAACCACAGTGATGTGGGTAGCTAAGCAAAAGTACTGTTGGTACTAGCAGGAACATTGCTTGGTGGATGGACTGCAGTACCCAGAAACAGGGGCTTTTTTTCTCAATATTATGCTCCTGGATATGGCAGTCCTGTAAGTCAAATAGGGGAGATCATGATTTAGAACACGCATGGCGGAAGGTCCCATTTCATAGTAGCTCCTTGCTTCTTTGAAAGATGATACCCAGTGTATGAATACTGTTTATTAAATAAGGGATGGTAAAACACCTGTTCAGATGTAATAAATATGTTTGCATATACATCTGTATGTAGCCTCTACTATTATATAATTATATAATTATATAATTATGAGTTATACATGCATTTGCCAAAACATACAGATTTTTTTTTGCTTTCTGTCAAAAACGATAGTTTTTCCAATTATCATAAGTGTATTCCACTTTCTC
This sequence comes from Myocastor coypus, assembly GCA_004027025.1. Lineage (NCBI taxonomy): Eukaryota > Metazoa > Chordata > Mammalia > Rodentia > Myocastoridae > Myocastor > Myocastor coypus. Next base: position 78,671 of record PVJA010001936.1, read on the forward strand.
AAGGTAACCACCTTGCTAAAAAAAAATGACCATGAAATAGTCATGATGGTATGACAGAATTATCCTTGCAGAAGAACCCAGGTACAAGACTGGTTCCTCTCTGCTCAGCATTTGGTGTGGAAGGTGAGGTGGTGATTCTGAGTTCATGAAGGTACCCTGTAGCTCGGGGAACAAACTGGGGAAATCAGGACTGATTACTGTCTAGGTGTGCTTTGTCTTCATCAGGGTTTTGTTCAGAGCCAAGTGAGAGTTTTCAGAACAAGAGTGGATTAATGGAACTCCAAGCTCAGCATGAGGCATTATGATTTGGTGAAAGTTCCACTTACTGCAAAGGGTACGGTGAAAAGGCCATGATTTTGCTTTAGCGACTCTACCTGCCTGTACGTCCCTGTCAGTGCATTTCGCTCTGCAAACTGATTGGATGTGCGTCTTTCCAGGATGTCACAAATTGATGGTGTATCCTTTCTTGCTCCTAAATTTTATGAGACCCTTCATTCCTTTTAAAAATGAAACTAACATTTGAAAAGTACATTATGGAGGAATCTACGAGCGCCTCAGATGAGTGATCGTCTCTGTTCTAAGGTTGTTTTATTTGAGGGCTGGAAATCCATAGATAATTTGCTTCCTCACCACTCCATGGGGAGTGTGGAAAGGGCAGATGTAGCTGAGCTCCAGTGCAGCACTTTTTTTCCCAGTCTTTCAGATTTCCCCAATCACATCGCACCCCTCCTTGTTCTGTATCTGGACATACTTATCTTGATATACCTATTTATGGCATTTGTGATCTACCTTCAGTGATCTATTGATTCCTCATCTTTGTCTTCCTTGCTCCTAAGTGCAGATATGGACTTGAGCTGATTTGTATCTGAATTCCCTGAAGGTTCTGCCTAGGAGCTCTCAACTTAGTGTGAGCTCACTTAGTAACTCCCACAGACCCGCTGAAGTACATGGCAGAGCAGCTGTAGAGGCCACTTGGCCTCCACAGTGAAGAGGAAAGCTAAGCTTCCAGGCATTGGTTAAGGAAAGAAAAAAGCGAGACTCCTGAATTGTAACACTTTCTAGAATAGTGGGATTGACTGAATAACTGATAACCCCAGAACCACCATGAAGAATGTCTCTGTCTTAGTTTTCATTGATGAGCAAAGCTTTGTGATGAGGACAAGTTAAGAAAATATGAGTAATCTCTGAATGAAGATGGCCTGTCTTCTTTTTAGCCTTGCAATTTAGTCCCATCCTAGCACCTGGGACGAGATTTAAGGATAAGAGGTCAGAGATCAACTTTGAGCATATTTCTGAGGAACACAAAGTAAATTCTCCTTGTGTTTTGAGACCTTTTTGACGTCCTTTCGTGGAAGCTCACCCCTATGGCATTCTAGGTTTATTTCTATTCTAAGAATCTATTTTGATGAACTGAAAAACTTTATGAAGCCACCCTTCCTAAATTAATCCTATGCTATTTTAAAAAAAAAAAAAATATTTTAAACAGTGTTTTTTTTTTTTTTTTTTTTTTTTTTTTTTTTTTTTTTTTTTTTTTTTTTTTTTTTTTTTTTTTTTTTTTTTTGTCTCTTTGAGACAGGGTCTCGCTATGCAGTTGAGACTGGCCTTGAGTTCACTTTTGTAGCCCAAGCTGGTCTCGAACTTGCACCAATCTTCCTGCCTCAGCCTTCCAAGTGCTGGGATTACAGGTGTGTGCGACCACACCCGGCTTTTTTAATGTAATTTACTATAGAATGTATAGGGTCTCACTACACAGATCACACTTGTAGTGATCCTGCTGTTTTCAGCCTTCCAAGCACTGGGATTGTAGGTGTGTTCCACCACATAATCTCAGTTGCAGTCTCAGCTCAGCTGGGGGCCAGGGCCAGTATGGCACACTGAGGATGGAACCTAGGTCCCTGCATCCGCCTAAACAGGTGCTTGAATCTGCTGAGCTATTGGTTGGTCCTGTACAGTGTTTTTGTTCTTTGAGAGATGTGATGGGTTGAAAAATTGTGACGTGTTTTGAAATTGGAAAGAAGCTTAAATGGAGTGGAGTCTATCTTCTCTCTTTCTTTTTTTTATTCCATCTCTTTTCATACTGGTTAGTGAAATGAAGAAGTTAAGTGTCGTGTCTATAAAAATCATGATTTCCTAACTCTTCCCCAAATGTTTCTTACATTTTATGTTCTGGATTTTCCACATGTTTAGGTGTTTTATGATAATCTCCTCTGCTGTATGAATTTTATCTACCTAACTAGACTGAATTTTTCAAACAGCCTTGCAATTTTCCAGGTGTGTGTCCTTGACCTTTTATTACCTAGCGCACATACTGAGCCTTATTTACAGGAGGTCACACTTTAAGGACAAATGACTTCCTTGGGCAACATTTATTTCTCCAAATTGGTGTGCGTGAAGAAATAGAGAAATCATCGGAAAACTCTGCTAAGAAAGGAAGAAAGAAAAAAAATCAGGAGCAACATAAATAAGCCTGGGGATTGTTTCTAAAACCAAGATTCTTTTGTTGTTGTTCTTATAGTGTTTGAAATTGGACTAATGGTAGAAGCAATAAATGGACGCAGATGAACTAAATTGCTCTGAGTGGCTGCAGTTCAGAGCAGTGCTGAGGAAATACTTTCAAGGAGGTGATAGAAAATGAGAAAAGAAATAGTCTCTCCTGCTGTGTGTGCGCAAAGGCCTGGAATGGAAGAGGGCGGGATAGGGAAGGAAATCGGAGCACGGTCGTGTCCCCCACCCCAGGCTGGCTGTCGGCACCCTAACTGCCCCTATGACTCTGGAACAGAATTGTCACAGGTCACAGAGAGATGCCACTCTGAATTCATAGCCCCTTTAGGGCCTAACTGCAGTGAACGTGATAAATAATTCAGGCTGTCAGATGTTCCTGGGTGTGGAGAAAACTTTTGCTCGGCTTTTTCATCTTCTCTGTTAATATTATCTTATCTCACACCTTTTTATCTGATTCAGGTAAAACTCACAACTGCTCCCCACACACCCTCTTTTAGTCAAACAAAAAAGCAAAAACCTGAACTCCACATGAAAGGTTGTTTTCCTCTCATCTGCATGTTCTTTTGGTAACTCACAGTATCCTTGGAGACTGGGAGCTTCATTTCCGTACATTATGGCAGCTGCATAAATTTGATAGCGCTTACCACTTCTGCTTGAGCTTTAGCCCCATTACTCACTGATTTTCCAGAAGTTAGGGGCGACAGAACCATGGCTAGGCATTTGGAAATTTCTGGAACATACTCGCTATTAAATATCAGAGAGTTGACTCAATCAAATTAAGAAATTAGAAAAGTATTAAATGATAGCATGTATACAAGCCAGACTTAATTAGAGATTAATTTTTGTTTGTTTATATTCACACCAGGGTTTTTTCCTGCGTATGGAATCCCTGATTAAAGTAGTATTATTTTCTTTTCTAGAATGTGTCAATTCTGGTTATCAACTCTTTTTTCTCATCCTAGAATGCCAGCTTTAAAATTCTGCCCACTCTGTCTCCTTCCAACATCATTTGCCAACAGCTGTAACTGATTTGCCTTGGTGGCTTTTCTAAATGATTCAACTAGTCTTTCACCAACAAGTAGCTCCCGGTGGACCTGTGTTGTATTTATTTCTTCACAAAACTTTTGTTTCTCTGCTATGATTATTATAAAAACCAATACGAGTGGTATCATGTGGTTTCAGATGCCCCATAAGCACAGAGGGCCACAGTGAGGCGCGTGTGGCAGCTACTAGACGAATTGGTTGGCTTCGCTAACATCCAGTATGTCCTTTCAGTGTGTTCCCTGAGAGGGGAGGAGTGTCGTGTTTTCTGTTGGAATGTTGATAGGAACTTTCTTCAAGATATGTCTAACACATTCTGTATAATTTCAGGAAAGTTACTTAGATACATGTTGCCTCAGCTTCTTCTCGCTGAAATACCAATATAAAAATACATATCTTGTGGGGCTTCCAAGAGAATTGAGTGGCTTGGCCCGTCTCAGACATACAGTATGGCTTGTTCTTGCGGTGCTGTGGCACACCTGAGCTACTGTGCTTCTTATCCAGGCTCGGTAGTTGGTGGCTTTCTCTCCAGCTGTGTTCAGAATTTCTTCCCAAGGGGCCCAGCAGGATGGCTCAGTGGTCCAAAGCGCCCGCTTAGGAACGCTTAGGCAGCTGCAGGGACCGCGGTTCAATCCCTGGCACCAGATGCTGCTCCAGCCCTGCCCTCAGGGCAGGCTGAGCCGGCCATAAAAATAAATGAATAAATAAACAAAAGTTCTGAAACAAGAAAAATGAAATAAAATAATTAAAAAAAAACCAAAAAAACAAAAAAGAATTTCTTCCCAAGGAGCTGGCTTATAATTTTTTTCAGTATATATTTATATATTATGAAAGGACATATCCTAGGTCTAAGGTTTTGTCTCTTTTCCTCAAGAATTAATTTTATTTTTACTTATTTTTATTTTTTTAAATACAAATGATAAAGAAAAAAAAATCACTGAACAAAATAAGAGGAATTCAACAATGGTTGCTGTATTACATGATGTTATCTTCAAATTAACTGTTTAGGTTATCAGATGTATACATGCAAGATTAGTTTAAAGAATAACAGTAAAAAAGAAAAAAAATCAAGCATTAATTTCAAAAGACTGGCAGAAAATTGCAGTAAAGAAGGGGAAAAGATCTATTTAGGTATATATGCAGGATATTTTGGATAATTGTACTACCAGGAACCAAATTTCATCTCTCTGGGGACCACCTTACCCTCACCCAGAATATTTGCTCCATTATAATGTAGGTGGCTGTACTTTCTCCAACCCAGACATTAGGAGTTGGCTATTTATCATGTGAGATGGAACACATTTTGGCCCGAGGATCACGCTTCCTCTTCCCAGGCCTGTTTTCCTCCAGAGAAAGACTCTTAGATCTCAGAGTTATTGTTGCAAACAAGAAGGTAAAAGATTGAAGCGTATCACTGATTTTCAGGCTCTGAGAAAGCAAGGAGAGGTAGACAATGCTACTTAACTACATAGTAGCAGTTTTCATTTTTATTAATGGATTGTCATCAAGGATATTAAATCTTTATTCCCTAGCTTGAAAGGGGGTTGGGTGGATTGTTGAAACTTCTAAGAGACGGGCCACAGCACCTGGGAAAAGTGTTTAGGCCGAGAACAAGAAATTCCCTTGGGAGGGCTAGAAGCTGAAATTAGGTTCAAAGTGGAAGTCTAGACAGAAGACCTGGCATCCCTGTGCAAACAAGTTTGCTCTGCAGTCAGCTATGAGAGCTGGACGAAGTGGGTGTTTCTTAATCACGTCCTGTGGGGATCAGTTGCAGCATGCCTGTCTGAATGTACGGTGTCATTTATGTACTTTTCACCCAGCATGTTGCAAAGCTGGGTGTCTGTGTTAGCTTAAACTGTCATGCGAAGGTATCACAGACTGGGTGACTTGTATAACAGAAAGTCCTTGTTTCGCAGTCCCAGATTCTAGAAGTCCAGAGGAAAAGTACAGAAGGGATTGATTTCTTCTGAGACCTTTGCCTAGATATGTCCTCACGTGGTCTTTCTGCTGGGCAAATAGGTATCATGATCTCCTCTAATATCAAACATATTAGACCAGAACTCATCCTGATGAAATTATTTTAACTTAATTACCGCTTCAAAATTACATCTCCAAGTATAATCTCGTTCCGAAGTTTGAGAGGATAGCATGCCAACAGTTTTGTGGAACGCATTTCAATTCATCACAGGCCACTGCCTAAAAGATTATTGAACACATGAATGGATGGTAGATTTGTGTGTAATTTTGGCAAGTCTGAAGGCAACAAGTCTATTAATACTTGTAAGGTATTTAATAAAGTTATTTAAATGTTTTGTGTTTTTGATGCCTTCTCATTGTTCAAAGGGTCACCACCATCCGCCAGTCTGTACAAAACATTTATGCAGCGCCCTGAGCAAATGAACATAGGACTTATGTAATTTTTTAAGAGTTATAAGTCTCACGAAGTATTTTTGAAAGGTTTGTAGTTCTGTTATGGCTGAGTTGCCTCTCCGGATCTTCAAAGGCTGGTCAGATTTGCCCTTAGATTTCTCAAGTCCTAATATATCTGCATGTAAAGCAGCAATGCTAAGAGCATGGTTGCAGGGCTCTTTGCTTACCCCAGGGGGTTTCATCATGAGCCCGTGGCCTTTCCACTCACCCCTGATTGTACGCCCCCTTTTCTGAATCTGAACAAGCCTGAAGGTGTCACAGCCTCTACAGGTCAGTTGAAGTGAAAGTGCCTACCTAGGAGCTAGGACTCTATTTGGGACAAACAAGTCTGTTTTCTGTGTACTCAGGATACAGCCTGGAAGGCAAGCATGGGCTCTGCATGTTCTTTATCTTCTCTCCCCATCTTCAAACTGCTACACATTCCTTTTCCTCTAAGTAGAGACCCCTAAGTCAGTGGTTCTCAGCTTTTCTAACGCTGTGACCCTGCAATACAGTTCCTCATGTTGCGGTGACCCCAAACCAAAAAATAATTTTGGTGGCTACCTCAAAACTGTAATTTTGCTATAGTTACAAGTCGGAATGGCTTCAGGCGACCCCTGTGTTTTGGTCGTTCAACCCCCGCCGGGTTCATGACCCACAGGTTGAGAACCGCTGCTCTAAGTGACGTGGGAGAAAGAAGCTCATAACCTGAAAGATATTTGACATGAGTTCAAGTTCTCTAAAATCTAAGAATGAATTTTAGGAGTTATAAGGATTAAAAGCAAAATATATTTGTTGAAAAAAAAAGCTTCTGCCCAAGAAAGGGGCAGAAAGGGCCTGAGCAGGTAGGTTGATTAGGAACCTGTATTTTCCAGGGAGTTTTATAAAGCAAATCCATAATTCAAGGTTGGTCCAAGAGGGGAAACATGGGAAATTTCTAGTAGGCATGGAGTGCAACAAAAATGTGGTCAACCAGTAAGGCTGCAAGCATAATTGTTCAGTAAAATTGATTGAGATGACATTAAATGGGGGAAATGAGTCACACAGCTAGTGGACTTGAAAATAGAACAGGGGTTCGTCCTGCACGGGGTTGAATTAATCACTCTTCCTTGCTCGTTAAAGGTGAAGGATACCTATTTAGACTATCAATCGCTCATGTGGATCCCTAGGGAGGTATGTGGATGCTTCTGTTTAATCTTTTGTCTTGAGGCCTGCCCCAGAGCAGGAGTGTCTGTCTCTTCCACATTTGCAAACCATCTTGTCTTTCACACTGTCTCCTTTGAGTCCTTTAATAGTCTGTCTAACTCAGATGCCTACAATATAAGAGTAGACTCTGAGGCTAGACCCTGGTCAGCTCCAGCTTTTCTTTTCCTTTCTTTTTTTTTTTTTTTGAGACTTCTATACTCTGAACTTGATGAGGAATGTTAAAGAAAATTTGTTGCACCAGAACATCTAAGAAAACACCAGGGACAAAGGCACATGCAAAAGCAGTCAATTTTGGATGAACAACTGAAGATTTGTGTCTTTGTAGTCTTAACCCAAAATACTTATGATCCATGTACCTATGACACTCTCAGAGTCTTTGCTCCCAAAGTCCTTGACTAGACCTCAGGTAGAACCAAAGTAAAAGTGGGCTTCTGTACTCCTGAAAGGAGGGCTACCTCACTGGCTGTAGTCATCTGCAAGTGATCAGGAAGGACACAGCCCAGGACACCTTCATGAGACCTTCAAGCACTGGATTGTATAACTTTGGAACTTGTCACCAGAGTCACTCTGATAGTACTTTTTTTCAAATTATCTATGGTTGTTTACCAGGTCATGCATAGAACTTCAGAAAAAGAAAAAGAAAAAAGAATTACAGTGCTTTCCTTTACCATATAGAATAACTTCTAGGCAGGGAATAATTTAGGGGCTAGCGAACAATGGGTGGCCTGTGCCTTCTGCAATGCAGGGAACATTATACTATGAAGGGTGGCAAGCTTCAGTGCTCTGGATTAAAAGGGAAAGACCCTCCTAATTAATTACATGGTTGTCTTTACCCATCAAATATAACTCACTTTGTCATCAAAGTTCTTGTTTATACAGAGCCATATTTCTTTGTTTATTATTTATGCCTCCCTCATCTGGGGTGTTTGAGAGACTCTGAGGCAAGACGTTGGAGAATTTTGATAGAAGTTTAAAGTTGCTTTTCCTCTCCAGGCTCTTCTTCTCAGTAAAATTGCCAGTTCTACTTGATAATTACTTCTTTTCTGGAGGCATTTCTTTCAGTTCTTTGCTGAACCATCCAAGTAGTGATCTTTATCTCCTCCTGCTCACCCTCCTCTGCCCTCCCCCACTGCCTGCTGGGGTACATTTACCTGCAGGTTTCACTGTTCTGAGAAAAAAGTTCAAATGGCTTTTCAAAGCCACACCAGACTTTCCTCATCCTGATCTATAGGCTTCCTGGCCTCTTTCTGCCCTCTTCCATTTTCAGCCACAAAGTTTCCACAGTTCCTAAAGCCAGCCAACCTCTCCTCCCCTTGTTCCTCAGTGCCTGCTCTTAGCTAGGCCTGGACTCTGCTACTCTCCTCTCTCCTCCATGCACCGCCCTCTCTCACGCTGGGTCCCCGCTACAGCTTCTCAGACGTGGAGGTCCCATACTGCAGCATGCCTTCCGTGATCACCTCACAGGAACCTACTCATACGCATCTCCCCTGACCCATTATCAAAACTTATTCCTTCATGATGTTCCTCACAATGCTATCATCTCAAGTATTAAGTCTGCAGTTTTTGATTTTTGTTGCCTTGCCTTCTAAATACTTTCTAAAACAGCCGGGCGTGGTATGGAAGACAAGATACCAACTGTGGGAGAGACAGGAACCTCTACCTGGGCTAGACCTTGAGACAAAAGATTAAACAAATGCAGTCACACTCCTCCCTAGGGCTAGACACCAATGACTGGTATTCTAAATAGGTATCAATCACCTTGAAACTCACTAACCCAGCCCCCTCATAGGAAAAGACTCTGTTCTGTGTTCACGTCCACTTGCTATGTGACTCGCTTCCTCATTTGGTCCTGATCTAATCAATTCTACCTGAGCAATTATGCTTGTAATCTTACAGATTGACCACAGTTTTGTCCACCTCTTGCTCACCTACCGCGTTCCCATGTTTCCCACCTTGGATCTACGTCACCTCCGGGATTTTGATCTATTAAAAATCCCTGGTGCCTTGGCAACTCACTCGGTCCCCCAGGAGCCTTTCTTCCCCCAATAAGTATATTCTGTTCTCCATGGTTCTTAAAATTCATTCTTCAGTTTTAGAGAACACAGAATCATCCCAGGTACCTTTCACGTTGAGAGTTTCTTTCCCCTATATCAAAGGGATGAATGGGAGAGACTCGCTTTAAGAAGAGCTTTGATAGGGGCCCAGCGGGATGGCTAAGTGGTCTAGAGCGTCTGCTTGGGAGAGCTTGGGTGGCTTCAGGGACCGCGGTTCGATCCCCGGCACCACATGCTGCGCCAGCCCTGCCTCGGGGTGGGCTGAGCCGGCCATAAAAATGAATGAATAAACAAACAAAGGTTCTGAAACAAGAAAAAAAAAAATAAATAAATAAATAAAATCTAAAAATTCTTAAAAAAAAAAAGCTTTGATAAATGTTCCTTGATTTGGAATGTGTGCCCAAAATATTTGTATTTCTAAAGAGGGTGTTATTCTAGTCTAAATTAGTTGATTAATAATTATAGAAGTGTGGAAACATCAGGGAACTGGCTAGGAAAGGCTTTTTGGGGAAGTGAGGGCTCACTGGGAAAGGGTGACCCCTGAAGTCCTTGTCCACTTACAGAGCTTTTCCTTGCCTTGTGGTTTGTCTCAGAGACACATTCATACTTGGACTCAATACTACAAGAAACAAACGTCATAGACCACTTTGGTTCCCAGGACCCTGGACACCTGCATTTCAGCCAAGCTCAGGATGCAGCCATTAGAGGACGAGGGACCCGGTCTGGTTTCATACATGCCACAACTTCCTTGCTGTTTTATATGTAATTCATCATTCCAGACTAGACAGTGCTCTCTTATACTTGAGTTTTATTTTCACTTAGCAGAAAGGATCACAATTCTATGTGATACAAATATAAAGTGACTAAAAGGGTGAAAGGGAACCAAGGATGTCTTGGGAATTGTTCTTTGCGATTGTCTATGTGTGTTAAAGTAGCTATGCCTCAGGAGTGTTGCTCTCCCTCTGGTGGCTATATGAGTAGAGCTTTTTTCCAGAGAGAGTGAGAGAGAAAGAGAGAGAGAGAGAGAGAGAGAGAGAGAGAACAGCTAGGATGTTTTATTCTATTTTTAGTAGATATTTCTCTCTGACAATTCAATAGCTGAAGTTGATTGACACCATATACCTAAGCACACACCAATCTGCAGCATTTGGGATACAGTTTGAAAGCTGCAGGGTCCGTCAGTGAAAGAACTGCCTTGGTTGTGTATAAAATATAAAAGGCTCTGCTTCTATGTTTAAGTTCCCTGGTGTTTCAGAAACATATCTCAAGATTTATTCAAATGAGAAAGGCCATCACTGGAATTTTTTTTTAAAGCGGCTTTAAAATTCTGTCCTGTATATATGTATATATATTTCTTTACACTTCCCTTTGATTTGTTCTTTTGTGCATTTTGCAGCTCTGTTGGATGTCAAACCAGCATAGCTGATCTGGAGCTTTATTTTAAGCTCTGGAAATGATTTGATGTTAACCCATATCTTGTCATGTGCCAGGGGAAGAGAACGTCCTTGAAGGAAGGAGAGGGTCAAGGATAAGAATGATCATCTCTCTTCTGTCCCCCCGCACCACTTCTCACATCCAAGATTACTCAGTCAGGCCCCAGAACATAGCCTGCCACCTCAGCGTGATAGGTGTTCTAAAGATGAGAGAGCGCATTCTAAAAGCCTATTTATTCAGAGACGAAATCCCATACCATTTACTTTCAGAGGCATGCTTCTGACACCAAAATAAGCTCAAGCAATGAACGTTCATTTCGTAGACTCATAAACCAGGGGATTCACCTGGAAATACACACCACGTAATTTCCCTCCGTGGGCCTAATCAGTATGGGACTGGGATCTGAATTTTACCTCTGAAGGAGACATAAGATTTCCTGTAGCACTGTGTATGTTACATATGTGATATGATATTTTGGTGGGGAAGTAGGCCATGTTTATATTTTTGGATTCAGTTTATTTTTTTTTCATAAGCTTTTTTTTATAGCTCTCAAAGATACTGGCCTATTTTGTAGTGATTCTAACAATATGCAATGGTAAAAATGGCATTCAATTAAAGCTGACTTAAATTGTCACAGTGATCTTAGGTGAAAACTTAGAAATAGAATAAATACATATATATGACAAAATCTTGATTTTACCTCGCAGCCATCTTAAGACATTAGGTATTTAAAATCCTCTTATCAAGCCTAGTTCATGGTAGCATTTCATACTGACACCATTTCTTGAATACCATTTGTAAATAAAAGCATATCATTCTGCTTTTTTTCATGGAGACAGTAGGATGCTGTAGGAACTGCACATATTTTCTACTTGCATGCTCTGTGACTTTACTAAGACAGTCTAATATCTTCATGTTCAGGGACTCTTTAGCCATCTATCTACCTCTTGTTCAATCTGTCTATCTAGGTTAGGAGAGCTTAAAATCCTTGAAAGCTGTTCTGAAATATTATCTCAGTGATTTCTAAAGGGACCCCAGATTGAAGATGTTGAGGAGTTTTCACTGACTGCCTCTTCAAGCCAAGCAATCTCCTGAAGGTCATTCTTTGATTCGTTCATTTATTCCACAAATGGTTCTTGAGTGCAAGCCTGGTGCTATCGTAGGCTCTGGGGAAATAACCAAGAGCAAAAGCTTACCAGCCTCAGCTTGCGTGGTTTTGCAGCGTGGCAGGACAGGTTAAAGAGAAAGCCTCTCCAGCCTACGCCTGCCCTAGGCCCCATTCCTCGCACACATGGATGAATCTAATAAATGTATTCACCTATTTTCAGGCTTGATAGATGGAAAGAGATATCTGTATATCACCAAAGGAAAGAACTAGTGTTAATGAATGAAAGATAAAAGTAAATTGGATGGATACAGGAGCAGCAGCTCTACTTAACTAGGAAAAAAGCGCCACTTCCTTGTGCAGGAATGTTTGTTGTGGTTGTTTAAAGCTTAAAGAAATGATCAATGTTATCAATGTGTGTTTTCCAGATGTTGTTTAGTATCTTAAGCAACTCAGAGTCTTATGAATCTTTGAGATATGAGTGCTGTTATTTTTTCCTTTGTCGCACATAGAGATGAAGTCTTCCTCCAGCGGCACTGTCCTTAGGAAGTGCCGGTCAGGTCCTCAGCTCCCAGAGATCATCAACTGTTGCTCTCGGTGTCTTCTCAAAGTCTCTTCAATCCATTTGCTTTGTGCTTAAACAGAACAAATCTTCCCCACAGTTTTGCTAATACAGCTAATTATCACCTTCTCAAGATGAAGAGAATGACATTTGGGAGGTAAAACCAGAAGTCGCCATCCCGCTGCTGAAGAACGCGGCGAGGTCAGTTCTGAGTTCTCCTGTTTTCTGAGTCCTGTTCTTTGTAGAACACCAGCCCTGGCCCCACATGATGGGTGGTGGAGGAGATGAAAGACCAGTCGCTGAATGTCCCCAAAGCAATGCCTATATGGAGTGGCCAGGTACATGCACTGGGGACTGTAAGGTCAATCAGGACACCCACCTTCAGACAGTCGGCAAGATGCACGAACCCAGCCTCCCTAGCAGGCCTGCCAGGCCAGTATCTGCAGAGCAGGGCCCTGGGAGCCTTCAGGGTACTTCCTCTTCCCCTGATGTCTTTGATGGTCTTTAGGTTCAGGGAACTCTTCTATCATGGCTAAGAACCCTTCTGAAAAGAATCTAAGAAGCTGTTTATTTTCTGCAAACTATGAGATATTCAATGTTCATTTAAGCAAACTAATTAAAATTATGATCTGGCAATAAATTATTAACTGTTCCCTTCAAAGAACTAGTGGTATAATTAGGGATTAGTGGTATAATTATATTAGCTATCATATATATATATATGTTATTTTCCCTGCTTTTCTCCTTTCCCCCATCCCCATGGCCTTTTCCTTTTGAGTAGTTTCTTTCCCTGTCATGGTATCTGCTGTACCTCTTGTTTCTTATTTACTCTTTCGGTTTCTTATACCACGGAGTCAATGCAGTATTTACACACGTGAGTCTGGTTTATTTCACTTATGAGTATGCTCTTCAGTTACATCCAATAACTATTAAAGCCTCGAGTTTATCTTTTTTATGGCTGAATATTATTCCATTGTATAAAAATACCCTATCGTTCTTATCCGTTAAAGAGATATTATGAATGATTAGAACTGCTGCCCTTTGAAATGAATTGATAAGTGCGAACATAGGAACTATGGGGGTACATTTTATGGACTTTTGTGTTTTGATAGTACTCTCTTAGCATACTGTTTTCCGCCAAGAAAACTCTGCTTTGCTAATTTTTGCTTAGGTTAGGTCAGCCCCCTCCAAGTCAGTAGCTACTATGATTGCATTCCAGCCGTTAAGACAACTGGTGTTTCCTGCTTCTGGGTCCAGGGTGCATGTGGATGTGGATGATGGCTGATAGGGAAAAATGTTACAAGATTTCTGCAGTCCCAGATCTAATGCTCCATGGGACAGTCTGTGGAAGGTCCCTAGTGGATGGACAGAGGTGTGTTATCATAGAAAATGTGTCCTTCAAGTTTACCCACTTGAATTTATAGCAGCCGTCATTTGGTGTATACTTGTCTCTATTTGGACCAGTTGGATAATATGTGAGAATGATTCTTCGAATGTGATAGAGTGTTCTGCACTTTGTTAGCACAGAGTTTTGGGTTTGGTTTTAGTGTTTTTAATTCTAGACTGACTGGAGCCAGGAAATTGTCAACAGTTTGAATAAAGTATTTCCTTTCTTTCTATCTCTCCTTCACTCTGGTGCCACTTTTCTTTTTTCACTTTCTTTACTTTAGAAAAGAAAATGTATTTGTCTAATGAGAAACTTAAACAGGCCTGGTCCAGTCGAATGATATGGAACAATGGTGTCGCGTTGGAAGTGACTGTTGTTTAGTGCCTCGAAATTCTTTCCCTAATCCCCACATCTTGGTAAGCAACATATAAAACTCTGCCATATGAGTAGTATTTATGACCTGTCCTCAGGAATGTCGACATGTGCAGAAGATCTATAAATTGTTTTCTTGCTTCCAGATGATAAGACACATTTGTAGCACAGTGAGTTGGATGGATTCTACACCTGCCGGGGTCTGATTTTGAGCACGAAATTTCTTCACTCCAGAAATTTAAGTTGGACCAGGCCCTGGAAACTTGTCTGGGTGAACACAAGATAAGAATGGGCTTTTCATTGTTAGCGTTCAGCTTAACTTTCTCATTTGTAGCAGTTCATACACCAGGTCATCTTGTCACCATCCTGCCAATGCTGAACCCATTGAGATTTTATTAGGTTTGTCCTAGAATCATTATGTTATATGATTGGCAATGTTTATTGACAGTCCTTATTTTTTGTACTATTATTTTTATAGTCTGGGCTTCTTTAGTGCTCCTGGAATCCTAGACTTCTGGAATTAATTAAGAAAAAACTCCTTGTGAGGCAGCACTAGGAGAGAAACACTTCGCGGAAAGCTTTTCTATGATTTATGTTCTTTGAGTCTGTTTCCATGGAAAGAGTTAAATTAATGCACAACGACTCATGATAGCTACCGCTGTTACCATCATCTTGAATACACCAATAGCCCTGTTTGTGCCTGTCCTCACAGAGCACTTTTTTTTTAACTTTTTTTTTTTTTAATTTTTTTTTCTTGTTTCAGAACTTTTGTTTGTTTATTTTATTTTATTTTTATTTTTATGGCCAGCTCAGCTTGCCCTAATGTCAGGGCTGGTGCAGCATGTGGTACCGGGGATCGAACCAGGGTCCCTGCAGCCGCCTAAGCCTTCCCAAGCAGGTGCTTCAGACCACTGAGCCATCTTGCCAGGCCCCATCACAGAGCATTTTCACATGGAGGCTTTTGAAATTCTTACCTACTTTCAAGAAAATGTTTGGCTGCTTGCACTCTCAGTTTGTCATTCTGCGTATTTACTAGTTTCAGGACAGGGAAAAGTACTCAATATAATATTAAAAGAAGGAAAAAGAAACAACTATTTGCTCTCCATATTTCTAAGTCATCTTATAAAATAATTCTTATCCCCAAACTTGGAGACTTCTACATGCAGTGCATAGTGATTGTGAAGTCTAGACCTATTATGTTCTAAAAGCAAAATATTCAAGGAGGAAGCAAAATACTCTATTTCATTTGGAAGAAAGTATCTTGCTGTTGAAATTTTGTTGATTCTCTGATCTGAATTTCATCTGTTTCTTTAGTTTTAGTTTGTTTGTTTGTTTAACTTTTTACTAGCTCATGCTTGGGTTACATAATCACTATGTATATTTTTATTATTTTGTTTTATTTTTATTTTTTATGTATTTTTTATGTATTTGGTATGGGGTTTCCCTACTCAGCTCCAACTCGTAGTGATCCTTCTTGTTTTCAGCTTCCCCAGTGCTGGGATTACAGCTGTGCGCCACCATATCCAGACTTCTTCACCAGCTCAGATAGCCCTGGGGGCAGGCCCATTTGGGCCTGTGGTGCCAGGAATCAAACCCTTGTTCCCCTGCACTTGCCTAGGCAGGCACTTACTCTGCTGAGCTAACTCGCTGGCCCTATGACTGCATATTCTTCATGATAGGAGGTTGGCACATATACATAATTCATCTTATTTTTTTTAATTCTTTTTTTCCTTCATTTCCCCATTCCTTTTTCTCCCATCCCTTTCTCATTTAAACAAAATTTATCTCCCTACTTCTTAGTATGCATTTCTTCTTCCATTTTGCTCTTTATTTATTTTTTTATTTATTTATTTTATTTATTTATTTATTTTTGTCTTTTTGAGACAGGGTCTCACTATGCAGTTGAGGCTGGCCTTGAGCTCACTTTTGTAGTCCAGGCTGGTCTCAAACTTGCACCGATCCTCCTGCCTTAGCCTCCCGAGTGCTGGGATTACAGGCGTGAGCCACCATGCCCGGCTTGCTCTTTATATTTTTGAGATTCTCATCTAACAGAAGCCATCAGTGCTTAAGTGTATGTGTCTGATGTATTTTACCTAACAGTATTGTTTTCAGATACATTCCTTTCCCTGCCCATGGCTGACATGTGTCCTTCTTTATGAAGAATAGTATTCCATTGAGTGTAAATACCACAATTTTTTATCCATTTATCTGCTGATGACTACAAGCTATTTGCAAGATTGAGTTATGATGAATTACACTGCTATAAATGTATCATTGAATATGATGTCTTTTGCTCTTTTGGGAAGATACCTATGACCAGGGTAGCTAAATCAAATTGAATTTCTAGCTCTAGTTCTTCAAGGATTCTCCATGCTTTTTTTCCAAAGTGCTTGCACCAGTTTATATTCTGACCAAGAAAGGTCCCCTAATCTCAGCCCTGTCAACAATTTTTATTATTGGTTTCTTTTTGATAACCATTCTTCCTCAAATGAGAAGACTTCTCAGTATTAATTTGTGTATCTCTAATGTCCAAAGCGTTTGGACATTTTTCCCACATATTTATTGGCCATTTGTACTTCTGCTGAGGAAGGACTCTTCCATTTCGCCCGTTTTTTGAGTTTCATCTCTTGATTGAACTTTTGATAGGCCTTCTTCAGGTGCATAGTGCAGCAGAGAAACAGGCAGAAAGAAGAAGGGAAAGGGGCTTTGTTTTATTTGAGGACATGGAAAGACTGTGGAGAAGGATGAGGAATTCTTTATAATGGAGCAAAGAAACACTGAGGCTTTTATGGCCTTTTGTCAGGGGTGGGCAGAGTTTGGAGGGCATGTGTAGATGTACCTGAGGGAGCCGTTTCGGGGTTCCCTGAGGTGGTGAGGCAGTGGGAAGGATGAAATGAAATTACATCCTGGGCTTAGTTGGAGGGGAGGAGAAGTGGTCCTGGGAAAGATGGGCTTTTGTTTTAAGGGCTTCAGCCATCTTAGATGATCACCATGACGATTTCAGCAGTTCCTACTAGGGCCAGAACCTACAGCAAGCAGCCTGGATCCATATGCAGAACTCCTTGAGTTGGCTCTCTGACTTGGGTCTCTGTCCTTCAGAGTGTACAGGTGTGTTGACTTTTGCTTTTATTTTTCTTCTTCCCTTAATGCCCCCTTGGACTAGGTTAGAGATCTGTACAACAGACCCCTAGTCACCTGCCTCCTGGTTTCTCTCCTCACAAAACTTTAAGCATTTTAAGGTCAAGAACATCACATCTGCACAGTATGCAGCTGAGTCCTCATCCAAGTGGCCCACAAAGGTTGGCTGGATAAACAAGCGAAAAACTTTTATTGGTGTTCCTTGCAAGGAAGATGTTTTTAGGTCATTTTTGATCAAAAACGTAGCTTTAATTTCCTGGAGAAAACTAATAGTAAAAATGTCAACCTTTCAAGGCACTGTAGGATGAGGTGTGTTAGCATTTCTCAGTTTGGGGACCCATTTTTTTCTCCCTGTAGGACATGCATGTGGTACTGTTGAAGATGTTTGATCGATACCGACTGTTGCTTCCCAGTGTATCTGTGGCAGATAAAGGCACATAGAACTTGGCAGACTAGTTATTTGCTAACAGCTCCATAAACAGAGGTAGTTTATACATGTCATATTCAGGCCACATTAAAGTACTGTATAAGCTTCTTGCAAGTATTACTTAATCTTCTCAACAAAACTTCAATTTAATAACTATTTAATTGTTTTGCTCTCAGATGAGGAAACCAAGACATTAAAGCATCTATTTTTTTCACCTAAAAAATTTGCATCTCCTGGTGTGGCTACTTCTCCCTGTCACCCAAGAGATTGTGTTCCTTGTTTGTGTTCCTGTCAGACTTAAGATTCCTGGGGACTTGTGTACCCCAAAATATATTTTGTTGTTTTTTTTTTTTTAAAGAATTTTTTATTTTTATTTATTTTTTTCTTGTTTCAGAACTATTGTTTGTTTATTCACTCATTTTCATGGCCGGCTCAGCCCACCCCGAGGTTAGGGCTGGTGCAGCATGTGGTGCCAGGGATCGAACCATGGTCCCTGAAGCCGCCCAAGCTTTCCCAAGCAGGCGCTTAGACCACTGAGCCATCCCGCCAGGCCCATATATTTTGTACTTTTAGTGCTACATTTCCGCCTCTTCTGAAGCCTAAGTATTCGTACTTATCTTATGGAAGTGGGCTACTCTGAGTACAACAAAGCCTTTAAGTTTCTCCTAGAAATTTATGCTTATTGTTGAAATAAACATTTTGTTCATAAGCCAGTTAGCCTATACAGTCATTGCAGTGCTCCAAACAAAAACTGTAATTTATATGTAAAACGAAATTTTAGATTATCTCCCAGGGACAAAAGGGATTAATATGTTTTCTGCCTATTCTATTAAGAGTCCTATGACATGCTCTTGCATTTATTTTGCTTTTAATAAATTAAAACAGGGATGATTAATTAAGTTCATCACTGTGTTTGTGACAATGTTTTTGCAGTATTAATGTATCCACCCCAAACTCTTGCTATTAAGCATATTTTGTGCCTAAAGTTCTGCCTTTCTTCCAGAATCTCACATCAGGCTCAGCCCGTCAGAACAGACACCATGCTTGGGAATTGAGGTGCTCAAGTTGCCGTAGGAATTATTAAGATGCCTACAGACCTGAGCCAAGGATGGCAGCAGTCTGATGGGGTTATCTGCACGTTTCCTCTTCCCCTTTCCTTGCATAAATCACCCTTTTACACCTATAGAGAGATCACTTCTAGAGCGAGTGGCTAACTTTCCATTGTGAAATAGATATTTGTGCCGGGTGGGTGGCACACAGCTATAATCCCAGCACTCAGATCGCTGTGAGCTCAAGGCCAGCTTGTGCGTGTAAGGTCAGCCTGGACTGCATATTGAAACCCTGTCTCACAAAAAAAGAAAAAAATATACTTGCGATTTTCTTCAATGTTTTAAGCAAGTGTCATGTTCCTTTGTTTTTCTCTGGAAATGATTCTCCTCAAATTTTAAAGGTTTCCAAGGAATAAAAAGCAAAGTGAACGTTACAATTTCTGGTTACCAATGACATTTTAAAGTGGTCTGCAATATTTTAAATTATTCAACACATTTATGTTATCCTTGACACTTAACACTCATAGCAAGTTTTTTTTTTTCCCCCTTTTTAATTACATTTCTAAGGAAAGCTAAGGAAACAATTTTCAGTATGCCCTCTGTGATTTTAGTATGAGTTGCTTCCATCTCTGTGTTGTTGGTGAGAATTAAGAGACCTGCAGATATCCAGTCCTATCAAGTTAACATCCTTTGTAGGAAAATCAAATCTGGCACCTTTCAATTAACTTTTTTTACTTCTCTAATCTAAAACCAAATGGAACACATTCTGGGGCAGACAGGCGTGATGGCTTCTGGGGATTGCCTTTACTGTTACAAATTGTCTTGTAGCATTTCAGAATTTGCTAAAAGTCACTCTATGGAGCCAAGAAAGCACTCACTGGCAGGAAGGTTGTTGAGTTAGGAAATAATTTATTCTCCACCAATAGTGGGCAGCACTCAAGGCCTCACAGTGACACAGCTCGTCGGTACCAGGGGAGGGGCTCAGTGGAAATGCGCCCCCTGGCTAGAGTTGGGTCAGGCTCCTTGGTTATTCAAGTGTAAGCTCTTACAGAAGAAGACAAAGCAGAGAGGCATGATGGGACATTAGGACTTTTCTCTCCCTTTATGCGTGTTCTGTGACGGGTATTTGTACCACCTCACCCTGGTGTCGGAAGAAGAGGGTAAACGAGTTTTTAATTGTCATGAAAAATGTTAAGGAAGCAAAAGGCAGAGAAATGGTGCTTGTACTTGGCGATAGCGCTTAGGAGCGGGAAGCACATAAAGGCACAATTACATCTGGATGGATCGTACGTGCCATTTCATTATCTCTGTTCTCTAAAATTCTCTAATAAGTATAAACAACCTTTTGTATCAGAATTTTGAGACACATTTTGAGAAGAGTCAGAAACTTATAAAGCTACGGTTTCCTTATGTTACTGTATCTGAAGAATAGTATCGAATAAATGCTTTTGAAAATGTACGGCCTTGGAAAGAATTTTCTGAACAGGGATGCATTTCAAAAGTGAATTGGTCCCCAGGTACAACTTTCAGGCATAGGATTCTATAAATGGGCTTTGTGTTTTTCCTTTATATTTTTTTTTTTAAAGAATTTATTTTTTTTTTCTTGTTTCAGAACTTTTGTTTTTTATTTATTTATTTTTATGGCCAGCTCAGCCTGCCCTGAGGGCAGGGCCGGTGCAGCATGTGGTGCCGGGGATCGAACTGCGGCCCCTGCAGCCACCTAAGCTTTCCTAAGCAGGCGCTTTAGACCACTGAGCCATCCTGCTGGGCCCTCCTTCACATTTTGATAGCTGCTGAGTTCCCAACTTCATCTTGAGCCACCCTGTGACCAGTTGGATGTTCTAAGCGATCGTCACTTGCTCTGCAGAGGATCCAGCAGTGTGTCTGATGTGCTTCTCTATTTGGATTTGCAATTAGCTATTAAGAGAAAGTACTGATTATGATGTAAAACTCACAATATGATTATTGAAAATATGCAGGGAAAATACTATTTTCTTCTGATGATAGTTTAAGCATTTATCCCTTGAATACATTTTCAACTAACTTACTGCTCTTTAAACTACCCCTTGGGGCCAGTGAGATAGCTCAGCTGTCTAAAGTGCCTGCTTGGGCAAGCTTAGGCAACCACAAGGACCACAATTCCATCCCTGGCACCACATGCTGTGCCAGCCCCACCCCCAGGGCAGGCTGAGCCAGCCATAATATAAATAAATAAAGTTAAAAAATAAATAAACTACTACTTGACACTAATGCACCTCCATGCATTTAGTCTCAATCTTGTTGCTTCATAGAGGCTTATGTTTGTGTCAGCAGTTCTTCCGTGCCTATCCTTAACATGCTCTCTCTCTTCTCTCCTATACCAGATTGCAGCCTGCACTTACCCGAGAGATCCCCAGCGTGACCCCTGAGAGAACACGGGAGTTCTGTCCACCTGCTGCGGCGAGTGTTGTCCCTGGTGATAGCTGGCCATCCCCTGCTGCCTGTGTGGAAAATTTTCCCTATTGAATTTTTTTTGTTGTTGCTGTTTTTTGTTTTTCACATGGAACACAGGAACAAAGAGGGCAACACAGGCTGTTGAGATCAGAGTCATCGCGAAGACTATCTTAGTATCTGCCCTTGGGACACCCTCCCTAGCCGCAGTTCTGGACTCTGGCAGAACCCTGCCCATTCTGATTTTCTTGCCTGGTTTTTGTTTGTTTTCTTCTCCCCACCACATTGTATTTCATTTCTGTATTTCAGAAATGGGCCTACAGACCACAAAGTGGCCCAGCCATAGGGCTTTTTTCCTGAAATCTTGGCTTCTGATTTCCCTGGGGCTCTATTCACAAGTGTCAAAACTCCTGGCCTGCCCTAGCGTATGCCGCTGTGACAGGAACTTTGTCTACTGTAACGAGCGAAGCTTGACCTCAGTGCCTCTTGGGATCCCGGAGGGCGTAACCGTACTCTACCTCCACAACAACCAAATTAATAATGCTGGGTTCCCTGCAGAGCTTCACAGCATCCAGTCTGTGCACACGGTCTACCTTTATGGCAACCAGCTCGATGAATTTCCCATGAACCTTCCCAAGAACGTCCGGGTCCTCCATCTGCAGGAAAACAACATTCAGACCATCTCACGAGCTGCTCTTGCTCAGCTCCTGAAGCTGGAAGAGCTACATCTGGATGACAACTCCATCTCCACAGTGGGGGTGGAAGATGGGGCCTTCCGGGAAGCTATAAGTCTCAAGTTATTGTTTCTGTCCAAGAACCATCTGAGCAGTGTGCCTGTTGGGCTTCCTGTGGACTTGCAAGAGCTCAGGGTGGACGAAAACCGAATTGCTGTCATATCAGACATGGCCTTCCAGAACCTCACGAGCTTGGAGCGTCTGATTGTGGATGGGAACCTTCTGACCAACAAGGGCATTGCTGAGGGAACCTTCAGCCATCTCACCAAGCTCAAGGAATTTTCAATAGTCCGCAACTCGCTCTCCCTTCCCCCTCCTGACCTCCCAGGTACGCATCTGATCCGACTCTATTTGCAGGATAACCAGATAAATCACATCCCTTTGACGGCCTTCTCCAACCTCCATAAGCTGGAGCGGTTGGATATATCCAACAACCAGCTACGAATGTTGACCCAAGGGGTCTTCGATAATCTCTCCAACCTGAAGCAGCTCACTGCTCGAAACAACCCTTGGCTCTGCGACTGCAGTATCAAATGGGTCACGGAATGGCTCAAGTCCATCCCTTCCTCTCTCAATGTACGGGGTTTCATGTGCCAAGGACCTGAACAGGTTAGAGGGATGGCTGTCAGGGAGCTGAACATGAATCTTCTGTCATGTCCCACCACAACTCCGGGCCTGCCTCTCTTCACCCCAGCCCCAAGTACAGTACTCCCCGTGACTCAGTCTCCCATGCTGTCTGTTCCAACCCCAAGCAGAAGCTACACACCTGCAGCTCCGACCGCATCTAAACTCCCCACCATTCCGGATTGGGATGGTAGAGAAAGAATGACCCCTCCCATCTCTGAACGCATCCAGCTGTCCATCCACTTTGTGAACGACACTTCTATTCAGGTCAGCTGGCTCTCTCTCTTTACTGTGATGGCCTACAAACTCACGTGGGTCAAAATGGGCCACAGCCTGGTAGGGGGCATCGTTCAGGAGCGCATTGTTAGCGGTGAGAAGCAGCACCTCAGCCTGGTTAATTTAGAACCCAAATCCACCTATCGGATTTGTTTAGTGCCACTGGATGCTTTTAACTACCGTGCCATGGAAGACACCATCTGCTCTGAGGCCACCACCCACGCCTCCTATTTGAACAACGGCAGCAACACGGCTTCCAGCCATGAGCAGACGACGTCGCACAGCATGGGGTCCCATTTTCTGCTGGCGGGCTTGATTGGGGGCGCAGTGATATTCGTGCTCGTGGTCTTGCTCAGCGTCTTCTGCTGGCACATGCACAAAAAGGGGCGTTACACCTCCCAGAAGTGGAAATACAATCGGGGCCGGCGGAAAGATGATTATTGTGAGGCGGGGACCAAGAAGGACAACTCCATCCTGGAGATGACAGAAACCAGTTTTCAGATTGTCTCCTTAAATAACGATCAGCTCCTTAAAGGAGATTTCAGACTGCAGCCTATTTACACCCCAAATGGGGGCATTAATTACACAGACTGCCACATCCCCAACAACATGCGATACTGCAACAGCAGCGTCCCAGACCTGGAGCACTGCCATACGTAACAGCCTGACGCCGGCAGCCACAAGGCGGACGAGCAAACTCCTGGGAACGCACCCGTGTGTGCGCCTACGGACACGCAGATTACATTTGATAAATGTTATCCAGATGCGTTTGTGCATTTGAATACTCTGTAATTTATACGGTGTACTATATAATGGGATTTAAAAAAAAAAAGTGCTATCTTTTCTATTTCAAGTTAATTACAAACAGTTTTGTAACTCTTTGCTTTTTAAACCTTAAAAAATGTTGCTGAAGTACTGTACAGGGTTGTACAATGAGAACCCAACGCCGAGGCAAAAGAACAAATGATTCTTCCTTATGATGCACATTTACCACTTGGCTGTTGGCGCTGTCCGAATAAATTCCTTTCTTAGAGGATCAGGTGAAAGGGCAGATGCAGGTGGACTCCTTAGAGTAAGAAGAATGACAGGGGAAAGCAAGAAACAGCCCAGATATTTTCATGCTATTTCTATACCTCCTGTTCTGAAAGAACAGGAAAAAAAAAAAATTGCATAAAATAAGAAGGAAGGCAGTTACCCTGATTTGATCCAGGGCAGGAAATGCAGAGAACACAAAGAAGAGATGAGTTCCCCTGAGATAAGTTAACCTAACCTGACACATTCAAAAAGATCAAAAAGGAGATTTGCAAAGATCTAAAAACACAGAGGTTGACTTTCTGATTGGGAATTTAAAAATCACTCTTCCTGCTTCTCTGGTCTGCTGTGATAACAGAGCGACAGACCTGAAACCGATTTCAGACATCTTCAGACTTCAGGGACAAGTCTGGTCAGTGCTAGCAAGAAATCTCCCCTTAAATGTGTCACTATTGAAATCATACGTCAGGTTGAACCACATTCAACAGAGTTATATTCTAGAATACTTTTTTAGAAGAGGATAATAAAATAATTGGAAGAATTATATTGAATGGAATTATTTTTGATAACAAGAATTATTTGGGTAGTTTCTCTGAGGCTATATCAACATGATATTTAGAAGAACAAAAGACAATATTTGGAACACATTAAAATTACTTGGTATTAAACAGTTACTAATAAACAAAATGACTGATAAATAGTTCTATTATACAATATCAACTGACTTTACTAGTATCATGTTGAAATAGCTTGAATTAATACCTGTACCCCTTCCCAAATTCTTGTCTTCCAATCATCTTGCATATATTTTTGTAATTAAGTTGTTTATGCCACATTTATTTTTTTCCTCCTCTGCTCAATATTTCAAAAAAATATGAATACCAGTTTGGGTTGCACAAAATATTCATATGTATTCTTACATTTTAAAATGCATACTAATTTTCACTGATGATAAGGACACATCACAGATAGACAAGAGAATGCGTATTTTTAAAAGCAATACCAGATTTTCACCTTAGATTGACTTTGACTCTGTTCCATGTTGGAATTCATTTGTTCTTTGTCAGCCATGGGTGTCACTCTGATTTGGGTTTAATTACTCTTTTATTAGCAGAACCACTGATAAAAATGAGCACGTCATAGGATTAAGGCTTTCCCTAATTTTGCCAGAGCAGGGCTAATTGCAGAAGACAGGAAAGTGAGGGATATTTTGCATAATACTAGTTATTTTTGAAGTAATGTTCATCTTCAAAGTGCATATACAATTTACCCTAATCCTTGGCATCCCTTAGAGGTAGAAGGGCTATAGATCACATACGGTTTTTTTTTTTTTAATACGCCCTTGAAAAAAATCAATTTAAAGCTACATTGAAAAAGTTCACTCTCTGTTCCATATTTCATCCATAACTGGCATTACACTAGGGACTCATGGAGTGGGTATTACCATTGTCTTGCTTCCGCTTTTTCAACAGAATAAAACTGTGATAATGTCTTCTTTGTAAAAGTTTAGGTATGAAATGCTATGCAAGTTTTTCTTTATAGTAAGAGCTTTATTTTCTTTATTATTAATATACCCCAACTTATATGTTTTAATCTCCTTCATCCCCCAGAATAAGCAGAAAATAGAACTGAAGCTACGATTTGTAGACACAAGAGTTGAAAGTGCAGTCAGTAGAGCTGAACTTAGCTGTGAATTAATTTCCATGAATTCTGAAGTGACTCTGGTTTCCATTTTAGGCTATGAGCTAGAGGGTTTTGGTTGTTGTTTTAAAGCTAGATCCACACAGTGAAGGGATAAAGATGACCAGGTCAGCAGCCATCGCCAGTCGGGACCGTGATGTGGGGCTTTGTGTGTGCAGCCGGTAGCTTCCCTCCTCTGTCCTCACACCTTTGGCTGTACAGATAAAACTGTGTTCTGATATGGTACTTTTTTACTTTTAAGCGTTTTAATTTCTGTTAGCCCCAAATGATCATTCTCATATATTTGTACTGTATGTTTAACTCCTGGTGGGATTTTCAGCTATTGAAACTGCTTTGCTTTGAGCCAAGAAAAGCAAGAACCTAGAGTTTCCTGCAATATTTTGTCAGATTTACAGAATTATTTAGGCTTGAAGTGGTACCATGGAGACTCAGTTATGTGAAACCGTGAGCGTGACCTGCTAGAGTCTCTCCTAGCCAGTGTCCCTCAAAACAGGGAGCCAGTTACAGCCTTTATTCTGGTCTTAAGGTGCAGCATGGCCAAGATTGCTACAGTTAAAATAGAGCCCTGCTTGTAATAACACAGCCAGGGCTCTCATGGGCACCTGGGTAGAGAGCCTGTCACTGAACCTGTAATATCTAATGTGTCTCATGAACATTGCTGAACACCTTCCCTCACAGATTACGCCGTGACTGGCATTTTAAGTTGTGAGAATGTGTTTTGCAGGTACATTTGATCTATATTTGGGCCTCTTGTTGCCATCATTGTGTTCTGGTGTGATTATGTCAAGAGTCAAGGTAGAAATTGTAGGCCAAGGTCACTGGATAAAGTCGGCCTAGAAAAGAGTTGTTATTATCTGACCAACTGAGATATTCTTGGCTCTTGTCACTGTACAGATGACATTCCAAAAGTGAAAGGCACACCCATGGTCACACAGCCATTATACAGAGTTACTCATATCTAGGATAACCACAGATACCCTCTTGTCTAGGGAGACATGTGTGGTCATGGAACCACCATTGCTAGCACACTGCCCGGGACAGTGACAGACTGAGACAGGACAGAGTTCCTCGGGCTCTGTTCTGTGTGCACAAAATGGGGACCAGTCTCCTGTGTGAGAAATTTCCAATTATCCAGATGTTTATTGAAACTATCTTAGACATTTCTCCCCCTGAGGTTTCCAACAGTGTAATGTGACTAGTCTGGTAAAAAGTCATAATGAAGTAGCCGATATTACAGTTCCATCTCCTGTTAATGTGGATTATAACGGTCTTGTCATTTCACATAAGTCAGAACTTCCTTCTCCCCTGGGGAAGACAGGCCCCTCAGGTTGGGAGCAAAGCCTCCCAACACAACACAAGGCGCCTTCGTCCTCCTCAGGGGGCAGGTGCTGCACTGACCAGTAGACCTCAGCTGCAGTGTCCTGAGCAGCTCTGACAGTGAAGTGGATGATTATCTTTGATGTCTTGGTCCTTAGCATTTTTGTCTAGCCTATAACAAGAAGACATTACATTTTACATTTACAACCTCAGAGTATCACGTTTGCTCATAACTTTCATTTCCAACATAGGGGAAAAAAGCATGAAAGTGTGTCCAATGGGGAAAATAACACAAACAGAAAACATGGAATTCCCAGTTCTTGACCTTTTTAAATCTTGCCTGGTATTCCTCTTTATGTTAAAATACTAATAATGATAGGAAGCTCTAGTTTATATCCTTCTCCAGTGTTTTCAGGAAGATTGAAAGACAATTGCTGGCAATGAGAATGCTTTTCACTGCTTGCGGAGGGAAAGCTTTGTGTGTGTACAATACCGTTGTGAAGACAGATCCGGTTCTTTTACTACAGCCTTGGTTCTCATAGCTGCACACCCACTAGAAGAGCACAAAGCAAGGCCATTGCAATAGGCATTTTAATTAGTATAAAACACCCACATGTGTGCACACAAATATACATGGGGGCGTATTCAAAAGTATCCATGGATGTAAGATTTGTTAGCAATTAAGCGAAGGTGCGGTGGCATCAGCTCTGTGTGTTGCCCACAGGGCCAGTATTCACTGAGCATTCATCTAATGGTTTGTTATTGTTTGGATCACATGTTGATTTGCTTCTGCTTTGTGTTTAGTGTGTTCTCTCCGACAAGGGACTGCGAGGGGCTGGAAGATTGTGCATCACCCATCCTCTGAGACCTATCGTGTCGCACACGTTGTTAACTGCAAACTTCACTCTACACTATACAGTACCTTGTTGATATATTGAGTAAAGGCTTATTTTAAAAGAAAACCATACTGTGTTTACATGAGTAAGTTCATTGGGATATGTGTTAATGTGAAAGAGAGATCGGGGACACTCCCTGATGAAGCGGGAGGGAAGGACGAAAGAGGTAACAGGAATTTCGTCTGCTCCTACTGTGAAAATAACTTGTTTCTTGCGGCCCCTTGGTTTTTTGGTATGAAGCATTCTTATGCTGTTTCCTGCTTCCCAACTAAATTGTACATTCCTAGAAATACCGTGTACGTATACACACATCTATGGGGCATGTCATTTTACTGTGCAAATGATACGGTTTAGAACATAGATAATACCAATGTAATCATCCAGTGCCAGGAGTCCTTTATCCTATAATGGACACTATAGGTTTAATGTGTCAATTTTTAAAAGAATTTCCATGATTCCTTTCTCCTTTGGAATTGCTCATAACTCATCTAACCAACTATGGGCATGCAAGAAGATGCACTGAGTCACATACTCAAGTGTAATTTGGATTAATGTCAGAATGTTCCAGGACCAACTCCTTTAACCCTTCTTGTCCATCTCAGCCTCTTTGTACTTGACAGCTGTCATAACATTTCAGGTAATTAGCATTAGTTATTTGCAGAACCTTTGCTGGGAGATGAACTATGAAAAAGTGTGAACCGGTGACTCTTACTCCACTGGGGAAGATTTTAAGTAAAGTTAATATCCTCATTATTCCAGTTTATCTTTGCCAAGAGTTACAGACTTTAATCTATGGAGACCAGACCTTTAGCAAAGAAATATCGTTCACTCAAAATAATTTACCAAGACCTTCTTCCTCTGTTCCAAGCTGTGTGGGCTTCAGTTTGAGCAAGATCAGGCGTATCTGTTGCACCACTGTCCCTAAAGAAAACTATTAGTTCATCCAATGTATCACTTCCTATTTGTTGTCTTCATTACTGCTAGGACCTAAGAAGAATTCTGAGAAACCAGACTTTGCTATGAAAGACAATACAGCCCTCAGGATGCATACTTTTACAATTGCATTCTGGTGTCAAAGCCCACATAGTCATTAATTTGATAGGATATGCTAGGTAACAGGAAACACACTGTTGGTACAGCAGGTAATGCATGTGTTTTATTAGATGAAGTTGAGTTCTTAAATTTGATTTCTGATGTAACTAGGGACTGACCCCAGGGCCTTCACAATGAGATATAATCCAAGAACATTTTTTTTTCTTTCTTTCTCTTAAGTTTTGAGACAGAGTCTTACAAAATCACTAAGTTGGTCAGGCTGGGCTGAAAATCATGTTCCTCCTGCCTCAGTCAACCAGAAGGCAGGGTTACCGACGTGCGCCATCATGGTCAGCTGTCCTCTTGCTCTTTTTTGTAGACGACGCAAAGTGATAGTCACTGACAAATCAGAACTCACTCTAAGCTAGATATTCAAATTTACAGTAATTTAAATTTAAGAAGTGTATTTGACAACTACACATTCAACCCATTTCTATTAAACACCAGGACTGAGATCAATTTAAAGCAATAATAATAACAACAACAATGGTACCCACCAATTTTTGAATGGTATCCACCAATTATCTGTGTCCTCAGCATTTTGATATTCATGCTTGTTTTGTATCTTTAAACATATAAAGTAGTATATATTCTTTTATCTCTATGGATTTTAAAATTCTATTTCAAAGGAAATAATCTTTATTCCAGTTATAGATTGTACAATTGGTAGAGTCAGGAACTAATCCCAGTATGACCCCATTGACTTTTAGCAGTTCTCCTGGTTCTTAATAAATTGACTACCCTTGGGGCCTGGCAGGATGGCTCAGTGGTCTAAAGTGCCTGCTTAGGAAAGCTTAGGTGGCTGCAGGGACCGCAGTTCGATCCTCGGCACCACATGCTGCACCAGTCCTACCCTCAGCGCAGGCTGAGCCGGCCATAAAAATAAAAATAAACAAAAGTTCTGAAACAAGAAAAAAAAAAAATAAATAAAAAATAAAAATTCTTTTAAAAAAATAAAAAATGAATTGACTACCCTTCAAACTAACTGACCTTCAAAAAATTACTTTGTCTATATTTAAGAAATGTTTATAATGGCTGTATTAGATACAAATAAGAATTCTTAATTATAAAAAATCAAAGTGATATTTTAAAAGACTTTCAGTAGCTTTTAAAGTCGCTGGTCATACAGGGATTTTTTTTTTTTTTTTCATGTAAAAATATCACAGTTTGTGTAATTATTTGATGCTTGCACCCTTACCTGATTTAAAAGTTTCAGATGAAATTGAAATACATATCTACCACTGGGAGACCTGGAAGAAATCGTAAGAGGACTTGAGTTGAGCTATTTTTAGTAATGAATTTGTTACACACTGGAGGGGCTGATCAAAGTATCCTGTAGGTTTGCTGAAGATGCACATGTGTCAGAGTCAATCAGGGCATTAGTGACTGGCTTCAGAATTCATATATCTTCTCTAGTACAAATAAAGACTTTGTGCTTTAGGAGATTTTAGAGGAGCTTTCTTTTCACAAGTTAAGGACATGGTAATTTCAGTGATGTATCTCAAACCAGATATAATTTTTACACATGGGTTTTACATTCATGGATTTTCTCAGTATTAAGAATGAATAGTAGCCGGACGTGGTGGCTCACGCCTGTAATCCCAGCACTCGGGAGGCTGAGGCAGGAGGATTGGTGCGAGTTCGAGACCAGCCTGGGCTACAAAAGTGAGCTCAGGACCAGCCTCAACTGCATAGCGAGACCCTGTCTCAAAAAGACAAAAAAAAAAAAGAATGAATAGTAACAAATAAAACAATATATCCTTGGGAGAGCCTTGATTTCATTGGCATAAGAAGCCTCCATACTGAGTCAGTTTTTCCCTTATCAAATATAACAACGCATTGGGGCAGCGTCTCCTGAAATGCCCAATTTGAATAGTACAGGCCTTAGTTGGTTTCGTTTTCATTCATCAAACATTTCCCCAGGATTGGTAAGTTGAGGGGCTGAATGAGACAGTTTTCCAGTGGGGTTAATTTGTGCTTCTTCAAAATCTTTCCTGGAAGCTGCTCAGGTGCAACTGATGGCCCAAGCTCCCTGGCTTCCTCTGCCTCCTTTCCTCCAGCACTCATGCCTTATGTTAAATAACCCACCAAGGGTCCTGCTGGTTCCAGCACTTTCCTAAGTCTCTCAAAAGGGTTTTCTCCTTCAGTTCCCTGATTTTGAACAAGCCATTACCCCTCATTTAGTCTTTCCCCCATTCCATCTTTCCTACACATGGAAGGAGAAGGGGTGATTTCTAAACAAGGATGACGATGATGTCTTTCTTTCAAAATACTCATTACCCTTGCATGCAAAGAAGGATCTAAATGTCTTGTACATTTTTGCATCTTCCTGCACACACTGTTCCATAGCATTCCCTCCTGTACTGTCTCTATATTCGCTATTTCTTTAGATGTACTTAACATGAGCACCAGCTTATCCCCCGAGATGGCAACTGCTGACTGGTTATTTTATTCTACAAAATTCTTCTTTGCCTTGGACCTTGATTATCCTTTAGCATGTCAGTTAAATATGCCTCTTGGAAAATCAAACCATGCCTACCAGTTATCTGACACACACACCCATCCAATTAAAAGACTTCAAAAATGTCTTGTTCTTAGTATCTTTATTTTAATTTACATGGGTCTGTTCTCATGGCTATAGTCAGGACATGGGGAGGAGAAGGTTTTGCTGGTTTTTGTCTTGGCTGATCTCTTGAGTTCAGTGGCCAGCACCTGTCCCGCTCAGGGACCATCTCTTAAGATAGACCGAGCTGAGGAAGTCTATTCATGTGAAATTAGCTTTGTTTAAATTCTCCAGCATTCACTTTAAAAGGATGAAAACATTCATTTCTTAAAAGCACATCTCTCGGCTACTTAGAATTTTTCACAGAAGTTTTGTTTGAGATTATTTGGAAGTCACAGGTTTACCTGATTTGCGAGCTTGAGGTGGAGTCTGGCCATTCTGCACCTGCAGGGGGAGAGGAGTGTTCCATAGAAATGACCTGATAAACTTCCACTTCCTTGTCACAGGCAATCTAAAAAATCTGAGCCAATTTACAGCATAGCATTGAAAAAGATGGCTTTTTATTTTTAAATGTATTTATTTGGTATAGGGTCTTGCTATGTAGCTCAGACTCCTTCTGTCTCTGCCTCCCCAGTGCTAGGTTTACAGGTGTGCACCAGCACATCCAGTTTTGGTGGCTAACAAGGCCAGGGGCTTATGCTTGCCAGCCAGGCACTTAGACTGCTGAGATCTTTCCCCAGCCTAAAAGATCACTCTTTAAAAAATCATCTCACCTCAAAGTCACCAAAATGTCCACAAAGCACGAACACCAAGTCTATAAAATCAAACATTTTGACAATTTGTTGGTCAAAATGAATTCTTCACATGTAAAACAAAACAAACAAACAAACAAAAAAAGGTAGATTTGTGTTTTATTTCCACCAGCAAAATCAAAACTCATTAGGCACTGTTACAGCCTTTATAAAAATATGTATCATTCAGAACTTCATGCTCTGTTCTCTGGATTGCTTTGGTGGAAATGAATAGTCATTCTTGGAAATAATATGACTCAAAGGAAAGAGGCTGTGGAGAATGGCGGGTACTAAGAACTCAGACTTGAAATGAGGCCAAAGTGTTTTACAAGCACATATCCAGAGCTGATTACCTATCTGACTTTGGTGGAAACTTTTACTTGCCTTTATCAGTTTCCTTTTCTCCCAATGGACACAGTGACGTATAACATATGCAGTGATTGTCAGCTTTGAAACCATATAAAATATTGGATGTGGTATCTCATACTGAGCCAGCACTGAAAAAATGACGCTCATTCGGCACCTTGTATTGTGTTCATGCATGTGTAATGCACAAAGTGTCACCATTGCCCTCATGACGGAAAACACTCCTTCAGTAGGAAGAACTGAATCAAATATAGTGAGCATTGGTTTAAAAGGTATCAGCATCCAACATGCTCTATACCTATACACAGCTATTGCCAATGAAAGTCTGAAAAGGAGCTTTCCTTTATTACTATTTTTTTTATTATTTTGGAATAAGTGGGATAAATAAAAGACTGTATGACACAGGAAAAACACAGCAGGATGTTTGACATCACTGAACAGTGCTGTTGAACACAAAGAAGGCACCATGCTTACAAGTCAATTCAAAATAATATGAGAATTGAAGGGCCCAGAGCATGAGAGTTCAGAAGACACTAAACAATTGGAATATTTTAAAAGCGCAGGTAATAAGCCTGCTTCAAAAATAGATACTCATGCATATATTTTTAAATTCTGTAGTGTTGATAACCAAGCCCAGTGTCCAAGGGTGAGCTGTATCTCCCAAAGCTAGAGCTTTAGAGGACACATTGCTGGTTCACCATATTGCACCATCCAGTTTGACATGGAAGTTCAGTGTAGACTGCAGCTACTAGAAGCAATTGTCACCAAAACGAAGAGCATTTTCTGGACTGCAGCGCAGACACTCTCTGAGCTACCACCTGTGACACAGTTACTTTTTTTGCAATCAACACCATTCTTACTTTTGCAATCTGGTTGCAATTAAGAAGCATAAATCAGCTTCTGCCTGATCACGTTGATTCTGCTTCCTGTATGCTTTCTGTTTGTAGAAGCTAAAATAGTTTCAAAACAGTGCAGTGTGGTCTATAGTACTATTGTTTCATTTTTTTTGCTTAATAAATTCAAAAGTCGGATTTTTGGATGTTTTATATAAAAGCATTTTCTCTCTTAGTTCTCAACCGTATGTGTTAATTGAATGAAGACCTATTGTTTGGCTTTTGAACAGACACTAGTATTCTTTGACACATAGACTAGTTCTTTTCTGTTTGTCTTTTCTTGGTCGGCACTACCTCATTCTACTGTTCCTTTTGCTTTGTTTTTGCCTGATGCAAGAATCGA
Organism: Myocastor coypus; assembly: GCA_004027025.1. Classification (NCBI taxonomy): domain Eukaryota; kingdom Metazoa; phylum Chordata; class Mammalia; order Rodentia; family Myocastoridae; genus Myocastor; species Myocastor coypus. Next base: position 112,355 of record PVJA010001936.1, read on the forward strand.
ACTCAGGGCCTCATGCTTACTAGGTAGGTGCTGAGCTGCTGAGCAACATCCAAGCCTTATTACAAAGTTTTTTACATATTGGCCACCATTAATTGTAATGTGATCTACTTCACTAGTATGCCTGGAGAAAGGGAGAGAGGTAGTGTATTGCTTTGGGTTTTTTTTTGTTGTTGTTGTTGGTTTTTTTTTTTTGGTTGGTTTGTTTGTTCGTTTTAAACAATTTTTTTTTCTTGTTTCAGAACTTTTGTTTGTTTGTTTATTTATTTTTATGAACGGCTCAGCCTGCCCTGAGGGCAGGGCTGGCAGAGCATGTGGTGCCAGGGATTGAACCGCGGTCCCTGCAGCCACCCAAACTTTCCTAAGCAGGCGCTTTAGACCACTGAGCCATCCTGCCGGGCCCCGATAGCATATTGCTTTGTAACGGATGCCCGTTGTGTTCTTAGAGAGCACAGGCCTCACAGGACCATAGGTGACGGGATGGGACACTAAATTACTCCAACATGACCTCTTCATCTCTGATGGGAAAGCTGTCTAGGGTAACGTCCAAATCACCACTCCAAGTCATATTAATCTTGAGTTTTGAGCACACTAATGCTTGAGTTTTCTTATTTGTCTGTGTGGCGGTAGCCATGTCCACCTCCACGACAAATGTCCATCATGGAGGCTGGTGCATAACAAGGACCTGATGAATTTCCGTGACTTTATGAAAACGTGTGCAGCTAGCAGAAAGTGAGTTGCATTTAAGATCCTTCATATTTCACCCTGGTTACTTCTTTTGGGCTCAGAGGAGTTGAGTTGGTTTCCTAAATTCTGTTGGATTTTAAAAATCTGTTTGATGTTTGTTAGTTTTCTATGAAGTTTGCATTGAGTCTTTAGGGCTGGTTTATATTCTGTTTCCTTGTAAAATTCAAGATATGTACAGGATTCATTCAGAATATTGAAACATTTAGTTTCATTCACAAAGACTGATGTGTTTCATATTAGACATTGCAACTTAAAATAGATATATTAGGAACACAAAGGGACCATCACAAAAGTATGAATTACAAGCTCATGTGACTTTGTTCCTAAGTTATATTATTTGATGTACCTAAGCATCAGTTTTCACATGTGAAATCAGGAACCAATACTTCTGAGTGTTCGATGACATTATTTATGTCAAATCTTTCTTGCCCATAGTCCATTGAAACCCATAATGGCTAAAAATTTACCAAGAAATGCAAAAAAGAGAAAATAGAAACATTACTTTCACTAGTTCTAATGCCTGTGCCCTTAAGCAAAATGAAAGCTATATTATTATATAGACATATCTATAAAATTCTTTATTTCATTAAAAATTCCAGATTTCCCTACATTAAAATCGTATAAAGCAAAATTATTTTTTGATATTGAATATATATTTTACCTTTGCAGTCTTTTATGTACTACCTATTAAATATTAAATATTCAATAGAAAAGAAATCATAAAAGCATCCAGGAAAATATTAAATTATAAATGCAGTGTAGTTTGGAAGATGCAAAATACATTAACACTGGTTCTGCAGTTTCTTCCTCTTTATCTTGAAAACATGTCCAGTTATGGTCTTAAAAATATTAGAAGATGTTTTTAGACTACATAGATTTTTTTTCCCCCAAGACCTTCAGTACATTTTTTTAAAAAGTTTTTTTATATTTGGTACAGGGTCTTAACATGCAGCTCAGACTCCTAGTGATCCTCTCGTTTGCAGCCTTCCCAGTACTGGAATGTGTGCCCAAGGGCGGGCCAGGTGAAGCATAGAATCCCAGCCACTGTGTTTGTCTACGCAGGTGCCTAGTCCTCTGAGCTATCTCACTGGTTCCCTTCAGGACATTTTAAAAACCACTGCCTAACAGATAACAATAGGACATTAATTTCAGAATAAACTTTAAAATAGTTGTCTATTAACTACATGCTAATATACTCTATTTTCATTTCATCACATTGTGCATATAATAATGAAATATTGTTTGATTAAACATATCTGCATAATGTAGTTTATCCAATGATTTATAGTAGTTTAATGATTGATATTTTAAATTAGTGCTTTTTAATTTTGTAATTGGAAAATAATCATAGGTGTACAGGTTGATGTATCATTATCTTTTACAAGCTGTTATTTTTGTTTCTCTTTTATTAGGACTTTGCATTGAAGTTTTTAAAGTTAATTTTGTAAAGAATATTCATTTGAGTGTAACTAAATTAGCAAAATAGTTATCTTTTAAAATGTAAAAAACTTTTATGCTTTCTCTATAAAGGACCAAAACAGTGTTTTAGAAGAGCTTAATAGAGTAGATAAAATAAGGGTAGTTAATGATATTTATATTATAAAAAGTAAAATCCTACCTGGAAATTTAGCAACAGCACAGACATTCCTTAGCCACAGCAAAACCAAACGCATACCCATCTGAGGGAAGTTTTCTTAACGTTTGAATGGAAAACTTTGCTTATGCAGTTTTCTTATTCTGGACTAATTTTTCTTGGATAAATTCTAAATGTCATAGATACAAGTTTTCTAAAGTCATGTATCTTAGTAAATGTAGCTATTACTAATGAAACAATGACTATAAATAAAGTTTGTTTTAAAAAGCTCATGTGACTAGCAAACTGAACAATAGGTTAGACAGCCTGAGAAAGAGAAAAAACCATGAATAAAATGCTTATAGACAATTACTAACATTTTAACCAGCAGAATAAAACAATAGACATAAATGCAACCTATAGATGTATGTTTTAAAAAACAGTAAAGAAAGAGCAGGAGAAAACTGTGAAGTGTCTTTTTTTTTTTTTTTTTTTTTTTTTTGAGAAATGGTCTCATTATGCCATTTAGGATGGCCTTGAGCTCAATTTTGTAGCCCAGGATGATCTTCAACTTGCACTGACCCTCCTGCCTCAGCCTCCCAAGTGCTGGGATTACAGGTATGTGACACCATCCCTGCCATATATTTTTAAGAAAAAATAAGGCAACATGTTTTGAGGACATGTGGATAGATGTTTTAAACACCCAAATGATTTGTGGCAAGAGTGTAGGTAGTCCAGCCTCAGGCAGAATTTAAGAACAATTACTTTTCAACCAAGAAGTTATCAAAAGCATCAATGTGCATCTTTAATAGCAACACTCTTGAGTATGAGAAAGATATACTGCTAGTACTGAAAGCCTTGCAGATTCATCATGACCTCTGATACAGGAAATAGCCTTGGCTTTTGAGTTTAAATATAGACTTGTTCACCTATACAGCTGTGTTTCCTTTACTTTACCTCTTTATTGACTGGTTTTTT
>PVJA010001937.1:0-58739 GCA_004027025.1 Myocastor coypus
GTAAGGACTTCATATTTTATTCATAGCTCTTCCTTCGCCATTGCGGTCATTGCCCCCGGCCAAAGGCCGGTGCGCGCGGGCTCCTCGATGTTCCCAGCCCCTTCCACCCTGACCCTCTTGTTCACACTGAAAACTGGAAGAGAGGTAATCAGGCAGCCCTCTGCCCTCCGCGATTCAGCCTCCAGATGTGATGTATTTGTTCACCCGGTGTTTAGATAATTTTTGCTGTTGTTTTGGTCCCAGGAGCTAAACTCAGGACCTCAATCTTGCCGAACAGCACGGTGCTGCTCAGCTACATCCCTAGTTAGTTAATTTTTGCATTACTGGGTACTGAACCTAGCACCTGTCCTGTGCTAAGCAAGTGCTCTCCTTGCGAGCCACACTCCCAGCTTTAAATATTTTTGAGGTGAAAAGCAACATGTTTTTAAACATCCAGAACTTTTCAAGCCCAGATGTTTTTACTTTTTTAGACAGATCAGATGACCAGGGGACAACACCTCCGGCCTCTGAGGTCCCCCACACTGCTGGCCGGAGCAGAGCTGGCCTCGTAGGCTGGGCTGTGCGGTTCTCTGCGACACAGTCCTCTCCTGTCCCTTTCCTACCCATGCCCAGCCCTGTGGCCTGCTGAGCTTCCACACCTTCTGAAACCACACCTGTGGGTGCGTGGCAAGGCCATTCCTGTGTCTCTCTGCACATACATCACTGTGGAGACAGAGCGGCTTTCTTGAGGCTGTCAGCACCAACCCGTCTCACTCAGGGACTGTCCAGGTTGGGGAGCCATGGCTGGGAAGGGGTAGGGGACCTCAGCTGGGCACACAGAGGAGACCATGAGGAAGCCTGGGAAAGAGCCTACAAAGCAAGTTTAAGGAACTGGGTCTTTTTGAAGAAAACGAGGGAGGGAATGACTGAGCTGCCTCCTTCAAGGGAGAGCAGGGTACTTAAGGGAGAGACGTCCAGCTCATCCCAAAGTAGGAGAGCTTCCCTGTGCAGAAGTGGGTCACGAGTCTCTTACAATCTCTTTAGCAACTACCCTGCTGGGTGCTGCAGCAGCAAAAAACGGAGGGGTGCTCTTCCTAGGCATGCAGTTTGCGCGCAGTGGGGAAGTGGCCCAGATTCTTTCGCAGGTTCACTTTCTGCCATCAAGTGGCTATGGGTGCTGTTTGTTCCACAGACTCTAGAACAATAGTTTGGAAGACGTAGTCAAGGGCAGCTCTCGGAGATCCAGGCATCCTCTAGGGTACACATTCTTATCTGCCTTTACTTAGCTCCAAAGGTAATGGCAAATTCTCACTTCTCTGCTTGTTGTGAATCCTGTGAGCCTCAGGGTGTCACAATCCTGGGTGGCGTCTGGGACAGACACTGGCTGGCAAGTGGTTAGGAATCTTTGAACACTTCAAAATAACAATAGCCCCCGCTATTATGGGTGAAACAGGTGCCAAGTGCTGTGCGGGGTGAGCTTTGCCGTGACGTGGGAGGTAAGTATGGACGTGACAGATAGGACCCAGAGACGAATCATTCCTCGAGTCCGTCGCTAGCCAGGGACAATGCTCAGGGCTTCTTGACTCCAAAGTAGGCATTGTTTTTATGTCATTGCCCTGATCTTGGTTTGTGGATTCACTTTGTCAGGATGTATTATGTCCTCCATACAGGACCATACAATGTACGGGGTTATTTGGGCCCATATTTGATGTCATTCATTTGTTTACTGATAGAGTTCATTAACTCCCACCATAAACAAAGGTCAAGATCACAGGCCTCCTAATAGCTGCAGCGCCTTTCTGTATCATAGCTGTTTCCCATCTCCTTCATGAGGAATTCACTGAGGTCTTTCAGAAACCTTAATACTTCATAGTGTTCCTCTTAACATCTACTAGAGACTGTAGAAAGCTCAGCTCAGAGTCAAATTCCTTCTGACCCAGGAGGCTTCTGCAACATCCTCTGCACCGTTGAGTAAAAGACACATTCATGGATTCTCCTTCAAACTACCAGAGTGAAATGCCTGGAAGCGATTGTACATCCTTGACAAGTTCCCTGAATCATTTCCGTATGCACGAAACGTTGAGCTTGGATTCCACCTCCTGAAGTTCTGACGTGGTGGGGCATTGGGTGGACGCCAGAGTTTGAAGTTTCCCAATCAATTTTCAAGGGCAGCCATTAGCCTAGATCTAGTGCATTGCTTCCCAGACCTGAACATCCATCTGACCCACCTGGCAGGGTCATTAAACCACGGATAAGGGCTTGAAATTCTGATGCAAGCGAAGAGTCTGTGACATTGCAGGTCTAATGTGTTCTCAAGTGTTGTTGAGATACAGGTACAGGGCAAATTGGAGTGGCTCTGGTTAGGAGAAACTTGCGTATTAACACACACCACTGCTAGACTTCAATGTGGAAGAATGCTTTCTCTATCCAGAAGGATCTTCTTGTACTTTCCATTTCTAATCAAAATAATTTTGCATATTATGTCTACTGTCCTCTGTAGGATTAGCTTTATGAAGAGGAGAGTTATTTATTTATTTATTTATTTATTTATTTATTTATTTATTTACTTATTTTACTAGTGAGGATTGAACTTGGGAGCTTGCACTTGCCAGGCAGGCATATATGCCACTGAGCTTTCTCCTAGCCCTAACCTGTATTTTTAGAGGAGCTTTAGATTTACATTCAAGGGAGCAAAATCAGTATTTACCTGGAATAAATAGCTGTGCATACTTGCCTGCTTTTTTGTTTGCTTGCTTTCCTTCCTTCTTTTGGAGAGCCCTGGAGATGGAACCCAGCAGCAGGCGTGCCCTACTAGTGTCGTACCTTCGCCTGCCCAGAAGGGTGGTTCTCAAGCAAGCTGTCTCTTGCAAAGCTGGGAAGAATCTGCTCCATGGAGATCCAGAAAAATGCAGTCCCTTTCAACATCAAGATGTGAGCTAGACCAGCAAATGATATGGAAAATGAAACATTCTTGCAAAGCACACAAATAAACTTTGGCCTTTTTACTGTCCACCCTGTCTCCACTCCTGCTAATACCAGAGAGGGTGCGTACAATAACTAAGTCCTTCGGGATTTTCACTGGGAATTGTACCCTTTGGAGTTGTGATGCGTGACAAACTTGGAGAGGGCTACACTTTTCCTGGAGTTACATAATCCTTTAGCAATTTCTCCTCAAGCTGCTGGACCTACGAAGCATTACATCACCTTCCCAGAGGTCTCTCTCTCTCTCTCTCTCTCTCTATCTATCTATCTATCTATCTCTCTCTCTCCCCCTCTCTCTCTCTCTTTCTCTCAGTATTGCACTTGCCAGGCAGGCACTTATCCTACTAAGCTATCTCCCCAGCCCCTAGAGGAGAGCCTGAAGGCCAGCAGTTCAGCAAACAGAGCCTGGCTCTTTCTTTGGGAATCTTTGGTCCTTCAGAGAGGCAAGTTTCAAGCTCCTTTTCTCTTTTCCTCTTTCCAACCCTGTGTTTCTTTAAAAGCTCGTTACCATCCCTGGCTATCTGAGCAGCTATTGCCATCATGAATGACACGATATCTATCCAAACCCAGAAGTTCACGACCAACGGACTTCTTCAAAGGAAACAAATGGTCATTGATGTCCTTCACCTCAGGAAAGCAACAGTACCTAAGGCAGAAATTCAGGAAAAATCTCATCAAAATGTACAAGACCATACCAGATGTCATTTCTGTGTTTGGATTCAGAACCCATTTTGGTGGTGGCAAGATGCCTGTTTTTGGCATGATTTATGATTCCCTGGATTATGTGAAGAAAACTGAGCCCAACATAGACTTGCAAGACGTGCAAGAAAGCAGCGGAAGGAACACAAGAAGAGAATGAAGAAAGCCAGGTGCACCGTAAAGGCCAACGTTGGTGCTCGCAAAGGTGAGCTGCAGGGACTGCGAGTGTTTTCATGAGAGGCTTTAACAAACTATAAAACCTTCAAAAGATAAATAAATACAACCTCCTTACACCCTCTGTAGAGTAGCCTTACACTACACATATTCTGGGTATTTTCCAGTGTTATATATTCTTATCTGAGTTCAGAAGTCTGTCTTGATTATAGCTGTAGAAATAGGGTCGTTCTTAACTTCAGTCTTGAGGATAACCAGGACATTACTGGCCAAGGATCTGTGCTGGGAGGTCGGGGAGTTGGGCCAACAGGGATAATTCAAGTGATCAAGCCTTTGCTTTTATGTAAATCTTCTGGACAAGAAGAATGCAGTTTGGTGGTATTGTAAGCCAGTCCTTAGAGACTGAGCTTAATGTTTGCATATCACAGAATTCATGTAGTGAAACTTGAAACCCCAGCAGGGCTGCATTTCAGATGGGGCCTCTACACTAGTTTATGAATGGCAGGATTTCCTTCAGTGAGAAACCCAAAGTATAAATGAAGGACAAAAGATAAGTTAGATAATGGAAAACAGGAGATGGACATTTTAAGATGGGAAGGAGGCCAAGAAAGGAGCGGAAAGGAGAGGGAGGGGCAGGAAAGGGGGCATGAAAAGAGCTAAGATGGGATCTGTATGTGGACCAAGTCCCCAGGGTTGGCTGCAGTCATTGAGCCCTGTAAACATGTACTGATAGAAAATAATGAACTGAGTTCATAATCATAATGCTCTACTGAAGGGGCAGGGGAGATAGCTCAGTGGAATAAGCACTTGCCTGGCAAACACAAGGACCTGAGTTCAATCTCCAATCCCGCAAAAAAAAAAATAGTAATAATAATTTTCTACTAAAGCTACTATGATCTATATACAGCAACTCACTGGCTATCTGACACTTGTTTCTTTCAGGGAGGAAAACAGAAAACTTACAGTTACTTAGATTACAGGCACATGCTCATTTTATAGTGTATCGTTTTGCTTTAGTGAAGACACATATATCCACTGGAAGAATTCTTTTCAAATTTTATTTTAAAGTGAAAAGAAAAACAAAATTTCAAAACAAGTTAATAGGAAAGTAACTGGTTAATACTGTGTACTGTTATCTTTAAATTATAGAACTATAGGGTTAGGATTTTTATATCTTCTTCATTCAACTTTGGTAATTCATATGTATCTAGGACTATGTCCATTTCCTCTGCATTTTCCATCATACTGGAAGGTAAGTTCTCAGGGCTAGGGATACAGTTCAGTGGCACCAGTACTTGCCTGTCAAGCACAGGGTCCTAGTTCAGTCCTTGGTACCACAAAAACACCACCACCAGCAACAACAATAACAAGGAATATAAGTTCTGAAAGTACATATAGATGATCTGAATTTTTGCAGGGTCCTTTGTGATTTCATCCATTTTATTCTAAATTATGAGATTTGGGTCTTTCCTTCCTTTTTTTGGATATCGCTGTTGGTTTTATTTAATCTTTCAAAGAACCAACCCTTCAATTCCTTGATTCAGTCTTATTTATTTATTTATTTATTTTAATAAGAAATAACAATGAGACAGTTTCAAAACACAATAGTAGGGCAGCCATGATAATTAATACAATGCATATTGTTGTCTTCACAGTATTTATTCAGAGTACAAGATGCAGACATGATAACTTTTATAAACACTATTAGTCCAAATATTTCTTCCCATTGGACTAAGAGAAAGTAGTTGTACATATAGTCCAATATTCCATGATAGTAGTGGGTTATCAGCAGAACTGGCAATGTTGGAAGTCATTGACTTGAGCCTTTTACAGCTCAGCATACAAATCTGACTTTACTTTTTATGCCTCTTGGTTAAACTTTTCTGCTGGGTGGTTAAGGCCAAGTTAACCTTGGCCTTATATAACAAAACATGCAACTTTTGTATCTGACAAGATCAGTCAAATCTCCTGAGGATTTACCTTGAAACCATGTACAGCATTTTGTAGACCTTTTGTCAGTGTCAGCCATCTGGAGGCGTCACGGCCATTGCTCAACCAGTTTGCTCTCTGTGAAAGCCTGAGAGAATGTTTTCTCTCTAGATGATTCTCCTTGGGCACACTGTACATTGTCCATCCCTTTCCTCTGTGGCCCCATAATCTCCTTGAACAGAAAATTTGGGACACCACTGACTTATAGGATGTTATAGTGAAGGTTCTCTTATGTCCTGAGTCCTCACTGACCTTGAAGGGCTAGAGCCAAAATATTGGCTATCCTTGTAGCCTTTCTTTTTCTCTAGTTTTTTGGTCTAAAAACTTCAGTTGTTAACCCTCCAGAAGAGAAGGTTAATGATATACTATTACTCTATAACATGGGTACTTGGGCTTAACATCACTTTCTTTATATCAAACACCTTAGACTTAACTTGGAATTGATATTTTCCCTCAACCACTGATATTCTAATAAATGCCTATACAATGTAATAAAAAAATGTTCCACATTTTTACACAGAAATTTAGGAATCTAACCATATACAAAATTATAGCAGGTCAATCCTACAGCATTTTTCCTTTTCTCTTATTACCTTTTTTTTTTTTTCTTTTTTAAAATAAACATTTACTTAGAGAGACCAGGAATAATTGAAATGACATTAGAAGCAGCACACGTCTAAAAGACCAGAATGACAGACATTCCAAACATGGTTTTAGTCTTATTCATTGCTATCCTCAATTTCAAAAACCTGTTGGAGATTCTTAGGACCACTGTCTAATTCATCCTGTGCATATAAGTGCACGGTTTTGCCCCCACCATATTTCTGATCTTTTCTGCTTGCTGTCTCTTCGTTATTTAGTCCTTAAGTTCTTGATTTCCATTCAGCTTTGTTATGCCTTTCCACTTTTATTTCTCCTTTTGAGTTCTTACATGAGGGTGATATATGATATTTACACATGTAGGTCTGGTTTATTTCACTTATGAGTATATATTGAAGATACATCCACTTATACATGAAGGCTTTGAGTTTATAATTCTTTATAGCTGAATAATATTCCATTGTATAAAAACACCACATCTTTTCAACCATTCTTTGGGTGATGGACATTTTGGTTGTTTCCAAGATTTGGCTATTACAAATTGTGTTGCTATAAACATAGGTGCACAGATGTCATATGGCATAATGTTTTCAGTTCTTCTGGGAAAATTCCCAGTAAGGGGCTAGCTGAATTGAATGAGATTTCCAGACCTAGTTTTTTAAGGAGTCTCCACACTCATTTCCCTAATGGCTGCACCAGTTGGCATTCCCACCAACAGTGAAGTATTCCTTTTTTCTCACAGCCTCTCCAACCGTCGTTGCTGGTTGATTTCTTTATGACAGCCATTCTTTCTGGGGTGACATGGTATCTTAAGTGTTGCTTTAATTTGCACTTCATGGATGGCTAGTGATGTGGAGCATTTCCTCATGTATTATAGGCTTCTAGTATTCCTCTGAGAATTGTGTGTTCATCTTCGATGCTCATTTCTGGATTGGATCTTTGCATTGATTCGGTCTTGATTTTTGGTCTTCAATACATTAATTTCTGCTCCGAACTTCATAATTTCTTCCAGCATATGAACTTTTGGCTTAACTTGATCTTCTTTTCCTAGAAGTTTGAGGTTCACCACTGAATTGTTTATTTGTGCTTGCTCTCTTTACCTGATGCAAGCATTTACTACTATAAACTTCTGTTTTGAGAATGCTTCTTCCATTGTGCCCTTAGGTGCCAGTAGGTTGTGTTATCATTATCATTTAATTGTAGAAACTTTCTATTCTCTTCTTTAATTTCATCTGTGACCCATTGGTTGTCCAGGAGGCTGACATTTAATTCCCATGTGAGTCTGAAGTTCTTGTGGTATCTTTCGTCATTCATTTCCAATTTCACTGCACTGTGATCTGATAAGATGCATGGGGTAATTTCAGTTCCTTTTGGAGAATGTCCCATGTGTAGCTGGAAGAAATGTGTGTTCTGATTTTGTGGGGCAGAGCCCTATAGACACCTACAAAGTACATTTGCTCAGAAGTTTGGTTTAGTTGTAATATTACATTGTTGATTTTTTTTTGTCCAGTTAGTCTGTCTTTGTTTGTGACAGTGGGGTATGGCGGTTCCCCCTATTATTGCTTAGTTAATTTTTCAAGTCTGTTAGTATTTGTTTTATATAGTTGGGTACACTGGTATTTGTTGCATGTAATATTTATGATTATCATTTCTACCTCTTGGACTATTCCCTTTATAAGAATCTAACAACCTTCTTTTTCTCCCTTAATAAGTCTTGGCTTGAAACTCACTTTGTCTGTGAATAGAATAGCTAACCTGTGCCCTGGGGAGGTTATCCTGGGACAGCTACAGACACAGCCACATGACCGGGCCACAGATAAGCTGCAAATGAGTCAAAATTAAGAACACCTAAGAATGATGACTTAGTTCTTTGTGTGTATTATGAAATCTAGGGGAAGGGACTGGGCCCTTCCTAACCTCCAGGCTGAGCAGAACTTTTCCCTGCAGTGGCCCAGGAAGAGCACACCAAGACGGTGGGTCCGGAAGAGGTGAAAAAGGAGAGCAAGCTATGCTATTCTCGCCCATTCCCCTCTCTCCTTCCCATCCTTCCCTCCTTTTTTCTCCCTCCCTTCCTGCCTACATCTCCTTTCTTATACTGCAGATTGACTCCAGGAAGACCTCAGCATTAACCCTAATCCTATTTTCTTTTTAATTTTAAAACAGGTTCCAGGCCAAATCTTGAACTTGTGACACTCATATCTGAGCCCCTCACTGGGATTACAGATATGTGTCACCATGCCCAGTTAATTCATCTTCCAGTTTGAATTTTTTAAAATTAATTTATTTGATATGGGGTCTCGCTACACAGTTTGAACTCATAATGATCCTCCTGTCCCAGCCTCCCCAGTTCAAGGATTACAGGTGTGTTCCACCGTGCCTGGTTTCAAGGACAGCACAGTGCCAGCCTGTGGTACCGGGGATCAAACCCCGGTCGTTGCACTTGCGCAACAGGTGCTGAGACCGCCAAGCTATCTCCTGAGCCTCATCTTCTAGCTTTAATAGTAAATGAAAGTGTTCACTTCCTCTGTTGAAACCTTATGTGTTGAGGCTAGGAACGGCTGAGACACTGGAGGGAAGACGGCACGCGATGGTCATTATGTCCAGTGCGCATGACAGAGTTTTGCATTTGCTGCCTGAGCACAGGTACTTCTGTCCTCATACTCAGCTAGGGACAGCAGATGTCTACTCTGGTTCATAGGTTGATAGGCAGGCAGTGCCGGCGTGGGAAGACCTTCTCTTCAGGGGCTGGGAACAGAGAGTCCCTGATGTACAGCTAGAATGATCCAGCCAGTCCTTAGCAGGGAGATATTCAAACCGTCTAACACCTGGTAGGGCAGCTGTATGCAACCAGTACAGCTGTGTCCGTGCGTGACAGCTGCTTATTAGCTCTGGGGGGAGCAGTGGATTTCTGGTTTTTTCCATTTGCTTTCCAGACAAAAGCCATGTTTGTGGGGCACAGCTAGATCGGGATAATTAAAACCCAGCAATTCATTAGAAGACTAACACTCCACCATGAGAGTCATCCCCAAGCTAAGTCACTCAGAGAGGGTCAAGGCACAAGACCCAGCTCTAAATTAGGCACACGCTGAGCTAATGCAAATGGTGCTCTTAATTTTGTCCAAAGCACCAGGGAACCAAAGAAATAATCCACACAGTAATCCTCCCCAGCCACAAAGACAGCAAACCAACACACAAATGAACACTGTCATCCTTCCAGGTCCTCAAGCATTGCAAAGACCAGCTTCAGAGTGATATGGGGTATGCTCCAAATAGAAGGTTTATTTATACTGTAGGAATTATGTAATGTGATGAGGAAAAAATGTATTTCTAGAAAGCCTGGCATGAATTCTGTACATTGAGAAACAGTGATAAAGAGAGTGAATGTAACCAAGCACAAGGATCCTATCCAACTTGTTCAGGCGACATAGAATCCTTACACAAATTTGAGGCACATGCTCAGAGAGGAAACTCCCCTACTTGGAATGCATCTATGAGATGCCAAACTAGAATTGCTTGAATTCTATTGAAGGATTATGTAAGCACTCACGTCCGCTGGAAGCACCTCTGTCGTTCAGGTGCCATTTATAGAACAAATTCATTCAGAACCCAGCTGAGAGTCTGGAAAACACTTCAAAGGCCTATGGAAATATGTAACCCCATGCATTCACTGCCGTTCAGTGTTCTTCCAGGGAGAAACCCGTGTTATTCACAACTCTCTGTCCAATTTCCTAACAAGTTAGGATACGTGGCTAAGGCTGCCACCTCAGCACTACCTCTTCCATTGCTACTTGGTATCAGAAACTTAATTTTATCAAAGGAAATTGTGCACCCACATAGAGCTAATCTGCCAGTTTTCTGACAGTGTAAGTGTGTAAAATGCAATTTTACAGCAGAAATGTTAGATAGGAAGGCTAGGGAATATCCCGCGATGGTAGGACCAACACTTCTGCCTTCTAACCCACTTCCTGGAACTAATTCTGTTCAGCTGACTCCCTGAGCCCATGTGGTCTACAGTGACAAGGGCTGCCTGGAAGGATGCTACGGAGGAGCTAGAGAGCTAGAGAGAGCTGGAACCTCTGTGAAATTCAAGCTGTGACAGACATCCTGGGCTGCCTTTCTATGGAACTCTCATGCATGAGACAGAAATAAACTTCTATCTTTCTTTGACCGCTATTACCTTTGTTCCTTGCATCTAAGTTTATACGAATGAGCACGCTCAATGTAACTCAAAAGTAGCCAACTGCTGGCAGTGTAGCTACTCATAGCAGGTAGACGACACACAGGAGGAGCACATCTGACATTCTTAACCAGGAAAGAGACAGCAAAAATCAAGCTCAGCAAAAACCCAAAAGAAACCAACCAATCCACGCATGGTGGTACGCACCTGTAATCTCAGCTCTTGGGAGGCTGAGGCAGGATTGCCCTGAGTGCTAGATGATCCTGGGCTACACAACAGTTTCCAGGCCAGCCTAAACTACCTAGTAAGACCCTGTCTCAAAATAGATAGATAAATAAATAAAGCCAACCAACCAAGCCTATAAATAGGTTCCGTGGAAATCCTTCAAAGTGTAGGGTTTAATTACTCATATTTAGATAAATTGCCCTACATCTCTTCAGTGGGTATTAAGGAATTCAACAGAGCAGGTAATTAGAGTCACCTGAGATAACTGTCACCTGGCACCATAAAAAATAGCAAATTATGTTTGCTTCACAAGGTATCAGAGGAGTATTTTAATTCAAGACATGTTAGTCTTTTATTTTTCTCCTCAAAAGAATAAGCAAAGAGAGAAACTTTTCTGGAAATTCTATGACATTAAATAGCATTGTCCCCCACACCGCATAATAAATGAGTCTTTGCTGAATATAGTTTTGACTGTTGTGCTGAATTTTACATAAGAAATATTTTCTTAAAATACTTTCATGCTTACATACTGCAATGATTTATTTTGCCTTCCACTTTAACAAGATAAAATAAATTTTTCTTTCAAAAGAAAAAGCTACAATGAAATAAAACCAAAAAATGGTACAGAACATAAAAATCTCAAATATATACTTGAACTTTAGAGAGAACAAAATCAAGAGGGAGGCTGTGCTTCTACTCCCGTTATTTCCTGGAAAGTTTGGGGTTTTTATTCAAATCCTGTGCATTCTCACCTGAGCAATGATTCATGTGGTGGGGGCCAAGAGCCAGCTCATGCTGGCAAGGGTCACAGGGAGCCCCAAAGGGCACTAGATCTTTACAGAGGCTGAGGCCAGACAAGATGAGAAAGCTCGAGAAAGCACACTGGTTTTGGGTCGAGCTCCACTCAGGTCAAAGATGGCAGCAAAACAAACGAAAGAAGCAAAAAGTTAAAGAACAAAAGCATTGGAATAAAGCCCCTCAATACCTTCTGCACTTGTGTGAGAAAAGTCACCAGAACCCTTCTGTGCAGCGCCCTGCCTTTCCTGCCTTTCGGGAGGGAGATGACTGTACGCACGCAACCCTCCAGGCTCCAGGATTGCTCAGGCGTCTTGTCAACCATATCCCCAAATACACACACACACACACACACACACACACACACACATGATTTTCAGCTCCATAAGAACATGAACTTATTCACAGTATTACATTCCCGTGCACAGGGCCCGAAGGTAGAAGGCATTCATGTTCATGTTGAATGGAGAGATTAAGGAGTGAATGAATGAATGAATGAGTGAATGAATGAATGAGAGACCATAATTGTGAAGAAGAAATTAGTAGATACATAATAGGAAAAGAAAGTTTTTTCAGGTACTTACTGGTTTACTGAAAATTGAAATAGTAGACTTTCCATTCAAATGAAGTAACTTTTTGAAAGAATACCTGCACTTTTATAACCTGACAAACCTACAACCAGATGGTGATAGAGAGTGCCCCTTTGTATGTGCACGTATTTCTTCTGTCACAGCCTTTTGGGGACAGTTGATACGCTATTTTTGTGTTTGTCTGCACTGTGGATAACTTTTCCATTCACAGAAGTTGAGGGTGTGGAGCTAAGGAACCTTTTGGGTTTATCGTAAGTGATATGTGAAGTCAAATTTATTTTTAAATAATATTATGTGTTATTATGCAAATAAAATTTAACCAAAAAATTATCCTTAACTCTTGCTCCTACTTTTACTTTTGGAGAGAATTACAGTTCATTGGAAAAACAAGGAGAGTAAACTGCAGGAGGAAATAGAGGAAAAGAAAACAGCGAAGAGATGCAGATGAAGAGACAGAGAAATAGACCGAATTTGCCTTCCATTATCCATCTGTGTGCATGCATACACATACACTTCTACTGTACATATCTGCCCAACTGGGCAGACCTCTAAGAAATTTTGCCGCAAGCTGATTATGTAAATTGGACAATAATGATATGCAAAGTTGGAAATTCCAAGTCCAGTAGAAGGCCCTCAGGGTGAGCTTTTCTCTGTGGTAGTGCAAGGCCCAGGCCCACTGGAGGTGAATGGATTAGCATCTTTTGCTTCCCAGTCCTTCTGGCTCCTTACTGGTCTGATGAGTAACAGCAAGCCTAGAGCCTGGACAAGAAGATGGGAGAGGAAAAGAGGCCTGAGTGATATTCAGGCCCCAAGTGACTCACAGAGTAATAAGCACGTAAACGCCACCACCATTCTTATTACTCTAGCCACACACTTTCGTGGCCAGAAACTTAGAGCTCAGCAAAAATGCTTCCAGAAAAAGAAGGGCCACTGGGTGACAGGTGGTACTGCTCCTTGTCAGGGTTTCTTGGTTTCTCTCTCCAGCTATTCCTCCACCTCCAGCCCCAGACATTGCAGGCAGCCATATGATTTTTCTATGACAAGAAAATATGAGT
Source organism: Myocastor coypus (assembly GCA_004027025.1). Taxonomy (NCBI): domain Eukaryota; kingdom Metazoa; phylum Chordata; class Mammalia; order Rodentia; family Myocastoridae; genus Myocastor; species Myocastor coypus. The sequence continues at coordinate 13,266 of PVJA010001937.1, forward strand.
GGCAGTGACATGGGTACAACAGAAAAGCAAAGAGTTATTGGTACACATCTATCAGAATGACGAGAAAGGAGAAGGGTGGTGATGCCACACACAGGGTGAAATGGCCAAGTTGGATCTCCACACACTGCTGTTGGGGATGTAAAATGGCATGATATGGAAGACATATGTTGATAGTTTCCTAGGAAAAGACGAGAAACATGTTGGTCCAGAAGTACCTGGAATCCTTGGGGGATTATCCCAGAAAGAGGAACATGTAGAACCACACAATGCCCTGAACACAAAAGTTCACAGAATCAAGAATCAGGTGGCTTGCAATAGGTGAACAGGGAAACTGTGGTTCACACACACACACACACACACACACACACACACACACACACACACATGGAACACTACATAGCAACAAAAAGGAACAAGACATTGTGACACTATGCTATTGTAACAGCTCCAAATATTTATGCCATCGGGAAAGCCGATCCCCAAAAGGATATGTTGCATAATTTCATTTGCACATTTTTTGAGAAGCCAAAACATCAGGATTAGAGAGCAGATTAGAAGTGGCCAGAAGTTAAAGATCAGGCAGGTGGTGTGGTCACCCAAGGACAACATAAGAGCTACTTTCAGGGTTCAACAGCTCGGTACCTTGACCATGGAAGTTACTGACACAGAGCTGATAAAGATGCACACAACTCAGTGCACCCTTGGATCCACATAAGTGGACACAAGTAAAACTAGGGAGATCTGATCAAACCAATGTCAACACTCTGGTTGTGATTTTATCCTTGATTTGGATGAAATTTGGTGAAGTACGCCATGAATTCATCTGCCTTATTTATTACCACTGCGTGAGAACTCATATAGGTATCTCAATTTAAGATCTTTATTGCTACACAGCTTAGAGTTAAAGCTTGATGAAGCAACAACAAAATCAACAACACACACCAGCAAATTATCATTATAGTCACCGCCTTTCTAGTTATCTGAGAAATTACTTCTAACTCTATTTTCCCCAGAGCCTTGGGCATCTGCTTTGTTCCTTCCACTGCTACACTCAGAGAGTCCAGATGGATGGCTTTTAGATTGTTCCTCCTCAGTGGCCCTGGCTTTGCTTTTGGTGAGCTGGATATCTAGGGCTGCATCTTATTGAAGTGTCTTCTCTTTTTTTTTCTTTAGTTTATCTCCTCAGTTGATGATCGAACATTGCCTGTGGTGAGTAGCTTTATTTCAAGTGTTTAGAACCTTTAGGAAATGACAACTTCTCAGAGGTGTCTTTCAGGTACAGCTGACTTGTGGGACTTTCTTGGTGAGGGTGTATCAGGAATTGAACTCAGGACCTCACTCTTGCCAGGTAGGTGCTGAGTCATTGAGCTAAATCCCTGACCAGACTTTGGAGTTTTGAGTATGTTGCAAGATTGTAGCTCTTCAATTCATTGGGGACAAGAAGCTACTGCCTGTTTGGCCCAGCCCCTAGTGGTTCAGCACTGGCCTGTAGTGTTCTCTGTGACACTTAGGTAATCTCAGTTTTGGTGCACCAGGATGAACAGTTGGTTAGAAGAGTTATGTCACTTTGGCTAAAGTGTGACAATCAGCAATAACAGCCCAGAAAATGACAACTATTAACTACTAATTTACCACCTTTACCTGTATGAACTAGATTTGTGGCTATATAACAAAGTCTAAACTTAATCAGAAAAATGTGTGCAGTAAGTAAGTCCTCGATATGGAAGTTTTATCCTCAACAGAGAAAATTTAAAAGGGACAGGAGCAAAGAAAGATAAATAAGAAGGAAAGGAAGAGGTTAAAGGCAAGGGCAGGGGCAAAGGAAGATCAGGGGGATGTTGGGAAACTGGTGCGACAGGAGGGAAAGAGAGAAGGAAGAAATAAAAGCAAGAATACAACAGAACCATGACCACAACAATAACAACAAAAGCATACAAATGATACTCACATTCATATAAAAGCAAGAACAATGTAGAAAATTATTTTTAAAAATGAAACAAGAAAGAAAGAAAAGGGGCTGAGGAGATAGCTCCATGGCACAAGTGCCTTCCTGGCAAGTGCAAGATTGTGTGTTTGAACCCCAGTCCTGAAAGACAAAAAAACAAAAACAAAAACAAAAAAATGTTTCCTTCAAAGTGTTTCTCAGTGGCAACTGGTAGACAGCAAGGGCTGATAGAGTCCAGATCTGAAACAGTGAGGTACGGGGTAACCCCTGTGAATCTGCACCCCTATTTCCACTGCTGTTCAGGCTGTTCTCTGTCTGCAAGATTAGAACCAGACTCACGCAGCCTGCAGCAGCCCCGGAGCCCCCAGCAGGTCTGAATTTATCAGGGAGCCAGTAACAGGCAGTGCTCCACTGGGGCGCTCTCTGGAGAGGTCTCTGGGGTCCCCAACAGTCACTACGTGTCTGCAGTTCCAAGCTGACACCCCTACGCTGTGAGTCTAGGCTCAGGGAAGAGGTGCCCCCCACCTCCTCCTCAGTTGAAGCTTCTCTCCTCGCTCTCCCCAAAGGCTTCAGATCCTTCCTGGTCCTGGGGACCCCTTGGCCCCCATCTCCTCATCATGCCCATCTGGACACCTACTCTCAGAGAGGCTCTTTCTCTGCTGCTCACCACTCCACCATCTTCCCAGAGGTCCCAAGGCCAGCAAACTTAACCGGTCCCTTAAGGATAATTCTGACCACTCTAGATACTTGTGTTTATTTTCATTTACTTTCAAATTTGTATTTCTTCTCAGATCCATATCATGCCCCAGAAAAGCTTTTATTTTCATTTAAAAATACTTCAAATTTTATTAAAAATATAAAATTGGATAACTCAAAAATATACATAAAATATGAAAAATAGAACAAAAATAACTTTGAATCCCATTCTGCAAAAGTAATTTAAATACTATGCCACAAGAAATATGGTATGATATAATTCATTTCTAGTTTCTCCATTTTTATATTATACTGCATGGGCTCATGAATACATCGTCACAAACGTCTTGGGGTTTTACTGCTTAGAAACTGTTCTTTTTGTAAAGAAGTTTTATCTTACTAATAACACCATTTCTACATATGCAAATAAGATTAGCAGGCTTGTCAAGACCAATATCTGAATTGTGATATTATATCATGGCTTTGCATTTATGCAAATATTGTACAACATGGTTCTTCTAGTATGACACGTGGTGTGCCCAGAAACATCCCTGGGCCCAATTTTAGTAAGGACTTTACCCCCATGCTCCTGTGGGATGTCACGACCCTTCCTATGTGCTCACAGGCAGTCTGCACATCAAGGCATCATGCCCACAGCTGTCCTTGGACTTATAGGAGAAAGTCCTCCAATTAGAATTCAGAGACCACCACTCTCAGATTCCTGGGGGTTTTCTGCACCTCCTTCTGAGAGGCGTGTGCGTTCACAAAGCTTCCTTAAAGCACAAAGAGTACAACAAAATGCTCGCAAAACGCATGGGTGCAGGGTGAAATTTTCCACCCTTGCTCCATCTACGTTAGCGGGCGAAGTCACTTTTTCTGACTGTACTCTTTGAGCTGTTAGTGAACTTGCCTGGGTGCAGATAATAGGCCCTGACATTTCCTCATGCCTTCCAAGTGGCACGCACTGGAAAGAACACTCTGCATAATTCAGGAACCTCCGCAAGAAGTGTGTGCGTGGAATTCTCAGACTTCAGCCTCATCGTGTGGAGACCATCGGCCTTCCATGGTAAGGCAAGGAACTCCATGTACACATAAGGAAGCGTGCTGTCACTCGCAGTCTTGGGGAGGCTGAGCTTAGCATCTGAGGAGCACCTAGTAGGCCCCAGAAGCCACCTCTTCCCAGTGGAACATTGGCTTGAAAGCTTTACTTGGCAGCGGTCTTACTTGGAAAGGATCTGGGCCTCTTGTCACATTTCACTGAACTACTTGGTCTGCATTCTCCCCATTGCTTATCATTGGGTCCTTCTGAGGTGGAGAAGGATCCAAGAAGAGCAGACAGATTGAAGAGAGGCTGTTTGCCTTCCTGTCTGCAGCCATTTTCGCGTCCTGGGTTTGCTTTGCCACAAAATCAGAAACGTGGCTCTGCTTTTGGCAGGAAGTGCTCCGAACCAGCGCCAGGGCACACGGTGCTTGGCTCCCATGCGCGGAATTTCAAAGCCATCTCGGCAGTTTCCTCCCACAGAGCTGGGCCAGATATTCAAACAGCGAGGTTGCCAGGCTGATGTAAATTATGATAGGAAACAGATTTTAGCACATCAGATTTTTTTTTAAATGTTCCCAGACAGAAAATAAAAACAAGAAATTTCCTAGGATACTATTTGGAATGTAAGATGAAAGAAAATTGGTACCTCCTGCGCAGATTCATTCGGTAGCCGCAGACATGAAGGCTGTCACCAGGTAAGCGGGATCTCTGCCCTTCTGCATGGGGGTTAGGAGGGTAAGGGTTCCAGGTGACACGGCAGCTGGCATGTCCACCAGGAGGAAGGCGGCTGGGTTGGCTGGTATGGGGCCAATTTCACAGCACAAGAAGTTTCTTCTAAAGGCAGCCACCAATCCTTCAGACGTCTATGACTGTAGCCTTGATCACTGTGCCAAACCACGCAGAGGGTGAGGCTACCACTTGGGTACAAATGCCATGACCAAGGGCCGGCCAGATAGTGCAACAGACTAAAGCACCTGCTTCGGCAGATCGCAGCAGCCAGGGTTCAATCTTCGGTGTGCCCTGCCGATCTTGCTCTCAGGGAGTGCTGAGACGGCAATGGAGACTGGTTGTGGTGGCGCACGCCTGTAATCCCAGCCACTGGGAGGGTCACTGTGAGTCTGATCTACGTAGTGAGATCCTGTAGACCAGCGGTTCTCAACCTGTGGGTCACGACCCTGGCGGGGGTTGAACGACCAAAACACAGGGGTCACCTAAAGCCATTCCGAATCATAACTAGCAAAATTACACTTTTGAAGTAGCCACCAAAATTATTTTTTTGGTTTGGGGTGACCGCAACATGAGGAAATGTATTGTGGGGTCACGGCATTAGAAAGGTTGAGAACCACTACTGTAGACCCTGTAGACCCTGCCCTAAATTTAAAAAAAAATATCGTGACCATAGGAAAGAGGCCACTGAGTCTATCTCTTAACACTGTTTAGCAGAACAGATCTAAAATTAAAGGCTGGAGGTAACTCCATCCGATTCACCTTCGTTTATTTCTCTTCCCTCTTCCTCCTTGTGTTCCTCTTTCATTTCTACACACAAGGTTCTGCCCTGGAAAAGCAGATTCTTATACTGCTCGCTTTGATGCATCAACAAGGCCTGTATTGTTTCAGGAAGTCTGGTTCCAAAACCAACCATGGCATTTCGACATAGCATCTCTGCTTCAGTGCCCCTACGGTGGCCTTTAGACGTTACCTCACTAAGCCAACACCTCAAGGACTGAGAGAGACAAAAGTAGAGAGCTTCCTCTGGGTAATGCTGTGGAGCTCAGGCTGACGCAGACACACAAGCTTTGTTTCTTCGTGCATCATTTGACCTGAGATAAACTTTCCAGAGCTCATGCTCCTCACCTGAAAAACACAGAGGCTGAACCAAGCAATTGCACAGAAGTTTCCAGTCCTGTGGAACTATGAAATTCTGACCTAAGGGAAAGTTCTTCTTAAGAGAGGTGGAGCACCCACTTATTATACCTCTAATACATGTGCTGAACTTTCAAATCAAGCTTTGTCTCCTTAAAGCGAAAGTCATTATAGTAAGCCCAGCTTATGTGCACCTGAGATTCACCCTTTCTCACCTGGTTTTGGTGACAGGTCTTCCCTAACCTTAGAGGCCTCAGCAGCAGTTCACTGTATTGCTGCAGCTTCCACTGGCACTGCTGGAGCCCCCGCCATAGATGGAGGGGAAGAATCAGGAAAGGAGGCCACCACAGCTGTGCCCAACCTGGAAGGGATCTCAGAAGTTCAGTGGCTGTTTAGGACACTGGCAATGAACTTAGATGTTGGGGATCAGGGAGCAGACACAGTGATGAGTTTTGACCCAGGGGAGAGAGGCATATCACACGAACTGTAAGCTCCTTGGACTTGTGCTTACCCAAAAGACTGTTTCAATAAAAGATTGTTTCCATGTGTTCCATCTCATCTCTGAAGATGACGTTAAGACTGAGCAACCAAGACAGCCGTGCCAGCTCCTGGCTAGCTTGGTGATATGCTCTCCCGTTTGCTCTTCCCTCACAGCCTGCTCTGCTTTTCCTTGTTCCCGGAGTCCTACTCTATGGTAAACTGAGCGCATGAAATGTTTACCTCAGGTTTTGCTTCGTGAAGGATGCAGAGCACAACACAGAATGCCTTCCAAAAGCAGACCAGCCAGATAGGACGCTGGGCCTCCACTGAAAGGGGTGAAGCCAGTGTAAACGCAAAGATACTGGCAGGGGGGGACAATAATCGGGCCTGCTGTACACAAGGGTGCCGCAACACCTTGGTGGCAGCCGAGGGATTTGGTGGCTAATGACAGCCTTGGGATTTGGCATAAGAGTACTTCAGAGAAATTCTCTCACAGGTATGGTTAGGAGTAATACGCTTGGGCACCCGCTTCATGTTGAAGAACTGGCCGGGGCAGAAGACACACTCCCAACTCACACTTAACAATGAAAATGTGTTCTGAGAAGTCTTGTCACTCTGCTCTCGTCAGAGTGTATTTACACAAACAAGATGACTCTGAGATCACTAGATGTGTAAGCTTAGGAATCGCCACCACACACTTATTCCATTTTTGATCAAAGTCTTGTGCAACTCATGACTGCGTTCTGATTCCCAGGCTGCAGGAAGGGATTTATCGATTTGTCGCTATCCAGATGGCACCAGGCTCCAGGCCAGGGGACAAGGCTTTCTGGTGGAAATACATCTGGAGACAAGAGATCAGACATGATGCATACATGCCTTTGGTCTCATATATAGCCCCGTCAGAGAATAATCATCTAATACCAAGCTCTCAAAACCAAAGTGGAAGGAATGAATGTCAACCAGCTTCTTACAGAGCCATTCCAGAGTTCATACAAGGTGGCCAGGAAACCATGATAGCTAATTAAGCACAGATCAAACACACAGGATCCCTCTTGGTACATCTCATCTACCTACTTCTGCTGCTACTCCTGAGCGCCCACCCTGCCAGGGGCAGAGATGGACAATAAAGCTCTGATAGGACTCTAATTTCAGGGAGAGCTACCAGCCTCCTTGGTGCAGGCCCCCGGGGCTTCAGAGCCCTTGTACTTTAGAAAGCGCAGTATTTCATACGTGCCTGAATTGAAACTCTGGAAAACCATCAATTTCCTGCCCTCGGTACAGTGTCTCTTTCAACCTCACCCGCTAAGACCGCACAGTAGGCCTAATCTATTAGTATTGTACAGTGGGCCTTTTCCTGGAGCAAAGGAACCATTTTACAAGCAGTGCATCACGATCAGGGAAGCTCTGAGATGTAGGTGTGGGCCCTATTCACTTCTTGATTCCAGCATGGGTTTCAGGAACAGCACGAGCCTGCATGTGCTGCCCTGTGCTGGAGCCGGCTCAGGACCAAATGTGCTCTGCGTGTGCAGCAGGGCAGGCGCAGCTAAAGCTGCTCTCCAAGTTTCCTCCACGAAGTGCAGAGTCATGGGGGAAGAAGGAGCAGAGCTCCTGCCAAGTAGATCAGCTGCCGCACCCACAGGATGTGGGGCAGAGAAAAAGAGGAGGGAATCTTTGCACATACTGTTTGTGTTAATAAAAATTCAGACTGTGTGTGTGTGTGTGTGTGTATGTATGTGTGTGTGCAATAGTAGTAAGGAGTCAAAGGATGAAAATTAAGCTTTCCCTTTCAACAGAAGCCAGAAAAGTAACCTGGGATGCTTCCAGAAAAATAGGAACATATATCAGTTTGTTGGAAAAGGAATCGAGGGAAAGGAAGAAAGCCAGGCTAGAACTATCATCCACTGAATCTCTGAGCTGCAGGGGCCATGTGACTGAGATTTGGCTGTACTTGGAATTAAGAAAATAAGAACAAGAATCCAAGAATAATTCAAACTACTGTGCCTGACGAGGTGAGAGTTAAGAACAAAGCTGAGTATTCATAAAGGTGGCCCCGGTAGGGCATGCACTCCACAGGGGTTGTTTGGGGAGTAAATTGCCTTTGTGGTCCAAGTATATGAGCATATAATGAGTTATGGAAAGATTCAATAGGTGTTGATTGAATGAATAGTTTTTCAGGGTTGTGGGGCAATGCTACAAGATCCTTCCAATCTCCCAAAGGGTTAGGCCACAACTTTAGCAGATTATTAGCTCCTAGTAAAACCTTTTCAAGAAATTAGTTCTATAAATTCATACCTTGGTAGATGACATGGATGGATGGATGGATGGATGGATGGATGGATGGATGGATGGGCAGATGGGTGGATAGGTGGTAGCTGGGTGGGGAGATACGTGAATGGATACATGTGTGGACTGATGGGTGGGTGGATGGATAGATGGTGAATGGGTGGGTGAGTAGACGGATGGATGAACAGATGAGTAGATGGGTGAGTGGCTGGATAGGTGGGCAGATGGACAGGTGGATGAATGGATGGACAGATGGAAGGATGGAAAGTTAGTGGGTAAGTAGATGGCTGCAGTGATGATTTATTCTAAGGGATTTACTCATATGGTTGCAGAGATACAACTTTACAACCCGCAGGGTGGGGTAGTGGACTGTAGACCCAGGGAAAAACTGAAGCACAAGTCTAAAAGTGTGTGCTCCTCGAATCCCTCTTCATTATGGAGGGTCAGTCTTTTCCTTCTGCTTAGGCTATAGATTGATTGGATGAACCCTATCCACATCATGCACAGTAATCTACTTTTTTCAAAGTCTACTGATTTAAATGTTAAAGTCATCAAAAACATCTTTACTGAAGCATCTAAAATAACACTTGGCCAAAGAGCTAGATCCCAAGCCTAGGCAAGCAGAAACATGGAACTGATCACCACAAGCAGGGGCTGGCCAGATAGCTCAGCAGACTACAGCCCCTGCTTAAGCAGAGTGCAGCATCCAGGGTTTGATCCCTGGTATGCCATGCTAGCCCCACCCCCAGGGCACACTGAGACAGTGACTGAGACTGGGCATGGTGGAGCGCGCCTGTAATCCCGGCACTTTAGGAGACTGAAAACAGGAGAATCACTATGAGCCCAGTCCACATAGTGAGACCTTGTAGATCCTGTACTAAATACACTTTTTAAAAATCACAAGCAGTAACTGAATATTCAAGTGCATCTGTCTGGATTTTCAACTTTCATTCATGCACTGAAATGATGAGTGTATTTATTGAACTTGTGATAGGAAGAACACAAATGTTTTGAGCTGGTTAGGAAAGATAACATTTAAGAGCTGGCCAATAGCTCAGTGGATTAAAGCACCTGCAAGCAGGTGGGGGGCCGGGGGTTCAATCTCCAGGCTGGTCGTGCCGACCCCACCCCCAGGGCAACTGAGACTGGACATGGTAGTGCGCGCCTGTAATCCCAGCTCTTGGGAGGCTGCCAATAGGCCGACCACTGTGAATCCAATCTAGTAGTGAGACCCTGAACATGCTGTAGACCCTTCCCTAAAATACAAAACAGATAAATACATAAAACACTTAAAATGTAAGATTAATTTTCTTTCTGTGAACCCCTGAAATGACTGGCCCTGGCTGTCACAGTTCCATTGCCACCCTGAAGTTTGTTTTGTTTAGGGTTGCAATAAGTCGGCAGTTTGTCCTGGTTTCCTGGGGTCTGTTGATTTTAGTACTGCAAATCGGATGCCCTCAGTCCTGAGAAAGTGGGAAAGCACTCAGCGTAGTGGTCACATTGCTTGGACTCACCTCACTGCCCTAAAAGAAGAGACTGGGCGCCAGCCAGCACTGGCAGCAGAAGAGATTCTGCACAGATGAGAATCACTTTACCATGCCTTCCACCTGCCCTTTGGAAGGAACCCTAAAATGGGCAGAGGACCGGGAACAGAGCATTGCCTTTGGGTGGCTTTATCATCTGTTGGGGCCAACGAAAGACCTCAAGGACAGCCTTGGCCATTTCCCACCCAAAGTAAGGTTCGACCTCTCTATTTGCTTCTGTGGCCTCTGAGGACAAAAGCCAGGACCTCTCTACGGAGGCGAGGTCCCTTGCAGGAGTCATTAGCCAGAACTGTGATTGCTTCTGCCCTTGCCTAGATCAGGAACATCCGTGACGGCACAGGAGCCGGCCTCCAGGACCAGAGCCCCCACGCTCCAGCCACAGCGCACTCCACCTGGGCCAACAGGCACCTCTGCCACCGCCACTGGCATTTGCTTGTTTTTGCACCAATCATCTTGAGTGGCATGTAGAAGATGTTTTGGATTCTGGGGATTGTTTGGGTCTGTATGTGGTAGCCATGGTGTTCCTAGGTAGCCATCATTTTCCTTAAATGGTGCAGAGAAGAGAGAAAGAGGATGATGCTGATATCTTAGGAGCAATTCTCCAGCCCCCCGTTGGCCTGAGTGGCTTCCCCTTTAACTCTTTTCACACCAAAATCTGCCTAAGGAAAGTGCTCTTTCTCTTTCTAAAATGTCTGCAATAGAATAAACCCTAGAATACAGAGAGAGTATTTCTAATACTTCCTGTCTGCAGTGTTGCAGTGACCTCTCTGGGGTATTTTCAACAACACAGTTCTAGCTTTTGCTTTCAACCCCAAATGTAGGGATCCTCCTTCTCCCCTCCCCTTTGTGAATTTAGAGAAGGAGAACTTCAATGGTTAGATTCGAACTCCAGCTCCACCATGTTGCAGCTTTGTGACTAAGGCAAGAAAATTCCAGCTCCTGGAGCCGTCGCTGCCTGTGGTCACACGAGTATAACATTTATCTTTGGAGTTCTGTGTGGAGTAAGTGAAATAATACAGCGAAGTAGCTGCCTGGTGAGTGACTGGGAAGTGATCACTGCTAGCCAGGTAACCAGACACCAGACTGTACCCCTGTGCTTCTTCTGCGTAGCTCTCTGGCTGCGTCTCCTACCTCCTGCCTAGAGTTCGCCTTCTTGGGCAGAACGCCATTTCTGTCAGGGACTTCTATCATTGCCACAACAAGAAAAATGGAGGCAGTTTTTTGAAGAACAGCTATGGGTTGGGTGGGGAGGCAAAGGAGACTTGAAGTGAGTGCCTCTAATGTTGCTCTGTCCCAAAGTCACCTCCTCTGCCTCAGGCCACTGTTTTCACCGGCCTGTGGGCCTACTTCTCTTCTTCACCTCACAAGTCATTAGTATCTGCTTGAGGCCCACCACAGATGTCCTCTCCCAGGAAGATTCTCCACGGGGTCTCCAGGCCCTCCCTCTGTGCTCCACCACAGAGCTCATCATCGGCCCCATAGGGCCATGTTTGAGCACCCAGCCCTATGGACTAAGAGATGTCATGGTGCTTTGAGGCCCACAGCCAGGTCTAAGAGAATCCCCCTTCTCGGTGACCCCAGTGGCTACATGTAACACAGGGTGACCCTGTTCCATCTCCCTTCTCTGGCTGAAGCTCCCTGGACCAGTCTGAGTTCAGCTTCCTCTCTGTGAGCTCGCACTCACAGCTCACCGATCTCATCCATGGCTTAGGTCCTGTCAGGCATCAGTTCTTCCCTTGAAGGTAGAAAGGCTGATGCCTGGCTTTCCATCCCCAGAGATTCTGAGGAGATCTGGAGAAAGCCTTGCGTTGCTGCTTTGCAAAGTCTCTCGGGTGACTCAGAAGCAGCGAGGACGAAGGATTCTCTGACTTATCTCAGAAAGAAGAGTTGGTTCCACTGGATTCTCTTGGTTGCAAATCATCATAACAAAGAAAGGAACAATGAGAAGGACAGCAGCAGACTTTCATAGGGTTGGATGAAGGCCACAGAGAAGCAAAGTCGTGGTGTCTGGTGAGTGACGCACACGGTTGGTGAAGGAGCCGGTGATCGGAGAGAGGAGTGCACAGAGAAGCTGCGCCGCGAGACGAACACAGGGGAGTGTCAGAAAGAGGTACAGAAAGGAAGCTGTCACAGAGGCAGGCAGAGACAGCAGCAGTGGCCATCAGAATCGCTCCCTCCAGCTTCGCTCCCCAAGCCCATCCATCCTGTCCACTCGTGTCCACTGCCCTCATTCCAGTTGTGCCCATCCCTGAAAGCATTTTTAAGAGTTGACTTCTCTTCTCCACTCTGTGTAGCACTAGCTGGGGTGATGGCAAAACCCTCAGGCTGGTCCCCACCCTGTCCTTTGGTGAGGAAGAGACAGTAACATTTGGCCTCCACACCTCGTTTTCCTGCCCCTGGGGGAAGGGCTGGGCCTCCCACTCGGTCACCTTCCTAGTCCGTGCTTAGCAATCTCTCCCTCTGCCTTCAAAACGCAGCTCACCTCAGGGGTGTCTTCTCCACCACCTTCAGGCAGCCTTAGCTGATTACGAGCTTCCTGCCCTCCCTTTTGGATGGGAGGTTCCTCGGTATCCTGATTCCCCGAGGTTCCTCGGCAGTCTCAGCAGAGCTGATGGCTGAGACAGACATTTGTCCTTGAGGGAGTCCAGCTGCCTTGGTGCACATGAGAACAGCTTCTTTCCTTCTTACTTTGAATCTTAAGAAAATTCCTCAATTTTGTAAAATGCAGTTGGGTGTGGTGGCATGAACCCCTGGCCCCAGCTACCCAAGGGGCTGAGGCAGAAGGCTCCGTTGAACCCAAGTTGAACTCATGGTCAACCTGGGCAATGCAGCAAGACTCTGTCTCAGTAAGCAAAGATCTGACCTTAGAAGGTGTCTTGGTCCCTTTTCTCCTGGCTAAGAAACAATCACTGCATCCCGCAATTTAAAGGAGGGCAAGTTTATTGGGACTCTCATTTCAGTGCATGGTCTGTACCTCTATGGGAGACACAGTAGGACAGAGGGACACAGTAGAGTGAAAGGGGGTCAGACCATGGCCGGTGGGGAGCAGAGTCAAGACAGGGCCAGGGGAGGTGGGCAGACCTGCCCACATCACACACACAGCAACCCCCTTCCAGCCAGACCCCACGTCCACACGGCAAGCCACGCAGGAATCCCCACAATCCAATCACCTTCCAAAAGGTCTTGCTATCAGTGTATGAGGCTCTTGAGGGTGAAGGGGTGTAGGCATAAACCACAGCAAAAATCAAGAAGGCAGAAACGTGGGTTAACTCAGTTTCCAAGACCCAAAACCTCTGGCAAGGCCTTAGCTGCAGACCTGTGTCCCACGGTCATTGAAACCATCGTTGTGCTGCAGGAATATACAAAAAGCAATCTCTGACCAGCTTCTGTTTTACATATTTCATTCCCTCTGACCGTGATGACAAACAGAGTACGATGTTTTGCCTCCCAGAGGAAGCTCAACAGCATGGATCAGGACAACTGACCTGGAAGTTTCTAGTGGCTAAGACTGAGCCAGGGGCTCCTAAATCTCGATTCCAGAACTTTCATGAATCCTGGTTGCTTTCACTGGCTGAAAAAATACTGCACCTCCCTGACTCAGACATTCACTTTGGTTGTGACCCCCCTTGATGGTATCACCTGGGAAATGAGCAGGAAAGGGTGGATCTCTGCCAACCGAAAGAAGAAAGGCTAGTCCGGGCACAGAAGTTCACAAGACGCAAAGCTGATCCGAAGCCAAGTACTTTCAAATCCTCGTTCTTATGAGCAAGCACATGACCTCTCCTAAGGATGAGGAGATCCCTGAATCACTTGCAGTGTTTGCCGTCCTGAGTAGACCATGCCAGTCACCTACAAACTGCATCCCTGCCACCTAGAATTAATCATGATGAGGCACAAGGACAGCATGCCAGGGCAGGGAGGTCAGTTTCATGTGGTAAGAACAGAATCCACATGCTAGGTAGACACGTGCTGACTTCCACTGCTTTTAGGAGAATTCTTTTGCGTTCTGGGGGAGAAGGTTTGTGGGAAGGAGAAGGAGCTGGTTGTTCAGCTGAGCGCCCCCTCCAAGCCTTGGTGTTTTGCTGGTGCCCAGAATCCGCAGGATCCTAGCGCCCGTGGGTGCTGCTCTTTCTTCCTGGAAAGGAGCCGCCTTTCCCTCCCCACGCGCAGGGTTCCTGTGTGTCCACATCATGCTAGAAGCAGAATGCTTCACTGGTAATCAGGCACCAGTTGGTGCTGGTTGTATGAAATGTATGGTGCTCATTTCAAAGCTGTCTGCTCCTTTGTTCTTCTGACTGTAAAGGGCTTGTGACTAGCTGGCGCCTTCCCTCACCTTGGCTGGAAAAGCCAGTGCAGATCCAGCTTAACCTTCCAGCCAGATTTTATTGTTTTTCATTTTTCATTGCTGCTTCTCTGTATTTTTGAAAGAAGGAGGGAGGGGAGAGACAGAGACAGAGATAGAGAGACAGAGAGACAGAGACAGAGACAGAAAGAGACAGAGAGACAGAGATACACACAAGACAAAAAGACCAGACAGACAGACAGACAGACAGACAGAACAGGACTGGTATTTGAAGTTGGTTGGTTTGGTGTGTTTTAGAGAAACAGACACCTATGGCGATAAAATACATTTCCTTCCCTCTGAGAAGTACTTCTCTTGCTTCAGCCTAGCTCTTGAGACAGGAAATGTTTAGAGAGTGACAGAAATCAGGTAAAGGGTCACAGACTAAAGAGGATGAGGCATTTGAAAAGTCATCGAATCAAATTTCACCCCGGGTTTCCCTAAGACCGCGGTCCATGGTGCCCTTCTGGAGCAATATGGCTGCAAAATTGGGACCGCGGCTGCAGCTTCGGCTGGTTGCTTGAGCTTCTCTGTTCTGTGTCTTAACCTTGTCACTCACCGATTCCACCACTGGGTCCCTCAAGATGACTCCTCAGCCGCGTGTGCTGCAGAATCAGCATCAAACAGAGCAGGGTTAAAACGTCGAGTTTGCCATCTCACGGCTGTTTGACCTCACCTAAATTTCTTGAACCTTCTCCCCCTGTATTTCCTCGTCTATGTCTTCACCCTTGAACTATCTTGAAAAGACTATTTCAAGATGAAATAATGCTACTCACATATTAAATGTCTCTACCTTTCAATATATAAATCAATTTTTAAAATTAATTTAAAACAAAAACCTTTTATACATCAAGTTCTGAACATGCATTTCCTGTGGCTGATATTTTGCTAGGGCTAAATGTATCCCATGTATCTTCTACAATGGAAACGTGACACAGCAGTCCGTGAAGGCTGATTAGATGAGCGACAGCCTCTGACACCAAGTAGCTCTGTAGAGCGTCCTAGGAATTCAGTTCGTCTTGGGGAAGAAATCAGCCTGGTTGCCACCAAGCTTACTGAGTTGCCAGGGGCTACTTTGCCCCTTCAGGCTTGAGGCCAATGCTTGGATCAGGAGGGCTCCTATTTACTCTGCTCCCCTAGGGTCATTCAGGTCCTTGGTGACCCAAGCTCAACCAGAGGAAACCTGAGTCACGATGCTCTGTCGCAAGCCATCTGATTGATATGCGCACAGGAGGGGTCCGATGCACCAGCCCCACACTCCAGACCCCAGAGTGCTTTCCTCGCTCACCAGCTTTCTCCCTATGCACCAATACAAAGCTTCTGCTCTTGCTAACACCCACACCTGACCCTCCCTGACCACCCAGGGCTGCTGGCTGGCTATTGGCTCAGGGCTTATACCTTTCTCTTCACTTGCACCACTTTCTCCCAGTCCTTATCACCCGTGAGAGTCCATCTTCCCCATCCAACCTTCCTTGGGTTTGTTCCAGCCACCTAGTATGAATCATAGTTTGCCTCATAAGAGATGAGTATGCTCGGTACTATGATTTCTCTCTTCCAGGAATTGGCATCAAATTGGAAGGCAGGGTTACACTCTGTGCGAGTTGCTGTCTTCCTTGCTTTTAACCTTTTACGGTCTTGGGATGACACCGCGTAATTAGCTGAATGAAGAGACAGAGAACCCAGCCACCCCTTGACTCATCCTGTAGATGACTGTACGTAGCTGTGAGAAGACTGTTTAGCAACCGCTTCGAGTATATTCAACTCAGATATTTTACATCAAGTGTGTAAGTGAGAAGCAAGAGTTCGTTAGAAATGTAGAAGCTTGGCGGCGATGTTCACAGGAAGCCTATTTAATGTTAATTTGCGAGAGAACAAGTATAGTAACGGTCACCAAAGGGGGCGTGATGGAGAAATCTGCTTTCCAGAATAACGTTTTACTGATTTATAGGAAAGTAAAATTAGAAGCGAACAGAGAAAAGACTGAAATAACCTTTCCTCCGTATGTTTTATGTTTATTCTGCTTCCGACCATGCAAAAGCAAAGTTGCCGATAAAATATAACACTTCTGTTGTTGTTGGAAGAACACAGAACTGATTAACAGAAATATATCGAAACTTTTTAAGCACTGAGTATAAATGTGCTTTAGAAAATCTGGGTTCCTCACATGAGGCTATAATGATGCTTTAAATTGCAAGCTCAAACAAGCCGAAAGAAGCCACGTTATAAATTACAAGGCTGTTTCAAGTCATTAAATTTTCTCTTAATTTTTATCCTAGCTTATCCCACATCTTTGAAGTACTGAGGAACACTAACCAGGAGTCGCTTCTCTCTGAGCTGCTTTCCTTGTAGTTTTCGTGGGAAGTGTGGCAGCGAGAGGACCACGGCCGGCATGCTTTGCAGCACTGCGGCCCTCACAGCGAGCCGGCATCTTTATTTCCATTGCTCCTTGTAAGTTGTCTTGCGAAGAGAAGACACATGGTCTTTGTGAAAGGAGAAGGAACAGAAGAAGAAACGACCCTGTTCAAAGCAGACACCCGGGGAAAGCTCTCTGAGTAGCGCCAAGCATCTCAGAAGAGCCGAATGATCTTCAAAGGCCCATGCTTGGAAAGTCATTTTTTAAGAGTCAGACAACAGCAAAACATTTTTGATGAGCTTAATTGCCTCCTTGTTGGTCCCTGTTTTCTGGTCTCAGCCTCCCCGCCTGTCCCCAGACTCCAACCTGGCTATGGTGTCTTGGGCATAGTGTGCACCTGGCTGGATTTATCCATGTTTTGCCAATGGATTAAAGTAGCAGGTCAGTGGAGGTGGTGGTGGTGGGGTGTCGCTTATGTACACACTCAGTTATCTTATTCGATTCACATTATTTACTCACTGGGGTGATTTTTTTCTCCTGCTGTAAAAGTTGAGCTTTCAGGTCTTTAATTTTCTTGCTAAGCCTTTTCCCTTTTTTATTACACAACCATTTCGTGTTGGCTCTGTGCCCAGTGTGCTGGCACTCCTGCCATCCTCCATGAAATGTTAAAGAATAACAGATGTAACCCTGCAAGCTGTGCCCAGTTCACTAAATACTCCGGGAAGGAAGTCATACTCCCTGGAAGATTGGATACAGTTTCTGTGGAAACAATCCAGGATCCATCTCCTGCTCCCTTCCTGGGCTCTCTGTCCTTATCTCTAACCCATAGCTTGGTACAGTCAGGAGAGAGCCATCACCTGTAACAGAAATCCACTTCCAAGATGCTCAAGGGAAATAAGCAGAAATGTATTTGATAGGTTAACTAGGAAGCCCAGGGATGCAAGCTTTAGACGAGATTAGAGCTAAAGACAAATGTTGTCTTTGCTTCATAAGCAGGAGCAGAAGCACCCAAAGCTCCAAGCTTCTGTGACCCTTACCTTACAATTTCAAAGAGATGGCCAGAGGGATTGCGTGCCCTAAGGGGGCACCTGGAGGCCCACTAAGAGCAAAAAGCCTGGCTTCACAACAAGGATCGAAAGGTCCCAGGATTGCAGGTCCTGCTCTTAACATCAAAGCCCAAAGTGAAGTGGGCTCCTGGCAATTGTTCTAGAGAGTTCTGGTCTCTATCAAATATTATAAACTCAGCCGGGCATGGTGGCGCACACGTGTAATCCCAGCACTTGGAAGGCTGAGCCAGGAGGATTGGTGCGAGTTCGAGACCAGCCTGGGCTACAAGAGTGAGCTCAAGGCCAACCTCAACTGCATAGCAAGACCCTTTCTCAAAAAGACAAAAAAAAAAAAAAAAAAAAAAAAATTACTCTGAGACTCTGAATTAGCTATAATTTGAGCATAAGGAGAATGTGTATCGAGGAACAAAGTAAGTCCTTCAGTAATAAAATCAAATCCAGAGGGCCAGGGAGAAAGCTCAGCGGCTTAAGCACCTGCCTGGCAAGGGTGAGGTCCTTAGTTCAATACCTGCTGCCAAGAAAAATCAAAGCCAGAGGTGAAAAACCAAACTTTTCAGCTGTGCTAGTGAACATGTTTGGTTATAGGAGTAAATGTGAAACAATGGCCCTCTGCAAGGGCCAGGGTGTACACACTACAGGGCATAGCCCAGGGCTGGACTGTCCTCCAGACAGGACTGTAGGAGTCCGGTCCCCGTGAGGCCAGCTCTGTCTCGCGAAGGTGCTCCCAGGGGTAACCCAGCCTTGGGTTTTGTGCAGGTGTCATTTACAAGGGTAATGGACTTCTGCAACAGCGTTTGCCCTATTGGGTATCTCCCAAGCAAAGGGCAGCACTGTGTTTATGGGGAAGTAGGGTACAAGGACAGCCAGGTCGGACAGATTTGGGCTGGGAGAATGACGGAGGCAGTGTAGTGCTCCCAGCTTGGCTCCTCGCCTTCAGGGACGAGTAGATTCCCTGTCTTCCTTTTATAGAAAAATCATTTGACTGGATGATGTAGGCATTTCCCCACCTGTCAACCCTTTGGAAGTCACCCACTGTTAAAATTCTTACAGCACATGATGGCTCTGTAGGGGAGCGATAAAGTTAGAAATCTAAGCACCGGGTATGTCACTTACCTCTGGGATTATTTTACTTTCATGGTGGCTACCAAAGTGAGGCCCGACACGTTGTTTGCAGTGGATGTATTATAGATTGTGGGCAGGAGGACAACAGCATTCAGGACAAGTCACCACAGTGTTCCTGCGACATTCGTACTTCATGTTCCAGCTTCCTGGCTGTTTCTTTGGGGTGAGACATGACCAACCCCCCACCACCACCCAGGAAGAAGCAGCAGGCTGACTGCTGCGGAGAAGGAACCTGGACAGAGGGCCCTGGAGACCTTTTTCCATGGGCCTTAGTATGCCCGGCTTTTACCAATCCATCTTTTACACTCCTGGAAGTACTTGGTGAGGATGGTTCCAGCTCTTGTGATTTCCTAGTGGACTTTTCTCGCTCCAGTAGCAATAAGGAGAGGCTCTGCTACTCTACAAGAAATAGCTTGGAGCACTAGACAACATTTTCTGTGAAAACCAACCAACACATAAGCAGTGGGGTCTCCAAAGTCATGGGGGGCTCAGGCACGGCACCTGGGTCTGCAGGGGACTTCAGTATGCCAACTCAGCATCTTTATTTAGATGATCTGTGTTTGGGAAGTGGGGAGTCCTCAGCGTCACGGAAATGTAGGAGAGCTGGAGGCACGCTGGTGTCACCACCCTGTTCAGGACAGACACACCTAAATATCTAGTGCCGGGAGATTTTATTTAAATTAACTAAACATCTAGCTCAGGTTTCAGCTAGGTGTGAATCTGACCAGGGTCACCATCCAGGTATGGAGGCGCAACAAAGCCAGGCATGAAACCTTGCAGTCTTTTGACATCAGTGTTATTAGTCACGTCCCCTCCTCTTCCCACCCACTTCCAACCTGGTGTGAAGGAGGATAACCAGGAAGACAGCCAAGAGCAGGCTGATGCGGGCCAGTTCATTAACTCTGTGAAGCCTGTGATGTCTCGGGGACAGACCATTATGCAATCACAGATGACAAAAGACTGGAGAATAATACCCCTCTGGTTGAAATGTGACAGGGACTCTCAGAGACAAATTCAAAGGGCGCTTCCATTTTCAGCGCCTGTTAAGTTGCTTTCCACGTGGGAATAGCGCCCTCTGCTGCTTGTTCAGCGCTCTAGCCCTTAGCGCCAGCTCAGGAAAAGCCTTTCCAAGTAGACCAATATGGATGACTTAGGCAATAGGTCTGACTGGCTTTTCTCTTTAAAACTGTGTTCTTCAGCTGTCTGTAAGACTACTCCCCACTGCTCCAGTCTACCACAAAAGTGAGACTTGGTTGTTCACACAGAGGGGTTGACGGAGGCAGTAGTCCGGTAGAAAAGACAGCGTTTCATTCCAGCTCCTTAGCAATGATCTGACGCTGCCAAGCCAGACACTTCTGTAGAGAGAGAACATCAGCCCTCGCTTTTAACAGTTAATTCATTACTTTCACCCAGTGGAGCTGGGCTCTGCTGAGGCTCCCTTTCTGTGGAAGCATCTAACAACTGAATTTGGTTTTTATTGAATTGCCCAGCCATTGGTCACTTCTACTCACAGAAAAAAAGAAAAGAAAAAAAAAAAAAAAAAAAAAAAAAAAAAAAAAAGCCAAACTCCTTTATTGATGGATTTTCCACAATTTGAATATGAGTTGGAGGTGGGGATTTTTTAAAAAAATTTTTATTTAACGTGGCAAGGAACTCCAAGTCAGGAATAATCAGAAGAAACCTTGCTCAGTAGGGATTTGCTACAAGAACCTTCCTTCTCAGCGACTAAGATCCTACTCTGAAATTTTTGTGATAAAACTAAATTGGAAACTATTATCCCAAGTAGTTGTCCTCTTAGGACGGCTTCCTTCTTCTGTGAAGATCAGAAGATCAAATGATAAATGCTAAGAGGAAAGAGGAGCGCCCTCGGTTCCCGCCTTCCAGGCTAGGCCCTTGCCTCAGCCCACCTTACCATAAACGGTGATGTTTGGCTTATGTTTCCTCTTCTCTCTTTTTTCAGAGGCAACGTTAGGAATAGTCTATGCAGTGATGGGGTCTGGGAAATACCACCTTAGAACAAAGGAGGAAAATAGGCACTGCCACTCCCACAGGTGTATGCTATTTGGTTAGAACAGAGCGGGGGACTAGACTGTGTTTGAGTTGTGGGTGGGGGTTGGTGGGTGTGTGGCTACATTTTTATAGCTTTGCTAACAGTTGAAGTTCAGGCAGTTTTTCCTTTAAAGCTCAGATTGCAGATGCCAGTCAGAATGATTCTCCACGGCCCCTCATGTGCCTGCCCTGCAGGGATGTCCCTTACACGGCTTCGTTTAGGGATCACTCTTTTCACTGAATGGCTTTCTTTTAGCACTCAGACCTCTGGGCTCTGCTACTGCACTATGCAGGATTTCTATGAAAATAACCATGGGAAGCCCTTCGGCTCCACGCTGCCTTCCCTCCTTTGCTCCATCCATAAAATCGCACCACACCCTGCCCCTTCCCACCAGGCTTTCTGCCTCAGCCCAATACAGAAATACTCCTGGCCCAGGCAGATGGACTGCCACCCTAGCGACTCTCTCACGGAGGAACCAGAGCCAGCATTACAGAAGGCATCACGTCGTGACCCCTGAGAAGGACACTGTCCCACAGGACGCACCTTAGCCTTGGAAAGAATCATTCCTTCTCCCAGGTGGACGCAGCGTGGCACCAAGGCTCCCATCTTGGGAACTGGAGCACAGCTCAGATTTCACTCCCTTCAACCAGTTACTCTTGCTCAGCCATCAAACTGAGCGACTATTCTCAGAGATCCTGGCACCAACTAACCTGTGACAATGACAGTCCCAGAGCACCTTGTGTGGTTTTTGTTGTTGTTCTTTTGTTTTTCAGTTTTGCTTCTAGAAAGATACCAAGCTGACTCGTGCATTTGGGCCGTGCCTCCTGCAGATGTGCTGGTCCTCACTGTCCTTCCCCCCGCCTGGACAGAGCCCCTTCCTCCCTCCCTCCCATCTTCCCTTCCTTCCTACTTTCCTACTTGCCGTCCTTCCTTCCTTCCTTCCTTCCTTCCTTCCTTCCTTCCATTCTTTTTTCTGTACTTACTTAGGACAGGGTCTACAGGGTTTACAAGGTCTGACTAAGTAGATCAGACTCATAGTGATCCAACTGGTCACAGCCTCCCTAGAGCTGGGACTACAGGAATGTGTCACCACGCCCAATCTCAACTGCCATTGCAGCATGCCCCAGGGGTGGGGCTGGCTTGGCCTGCCAGGGATTGAACCCCAGCTGCTGTGTTCTGCCTAAGCAGGCACTTTAGTCCACTGAGCTATCAGGCTGGTCCTTCCTTCCATCTTATCCCTTGGCTTCTCGTGACCTCCTGTGGCCCTCAGCCTCTCATTCAGCAGAGCTCTGGTCAGCCTCATATGCTTATTTTGCCTTTTGTGCCTGTGGGACCCTCAACCATTATCATTGTTATGAACATAACATAGGCACTCAGTAAATACTTTGTACCAAATTGAACAGATTTCTAAACAACTGCACAGCTCCAGAGTTTCTGGGGACTTTGTCTTTTGGATATGATGCATTAACATGGAAGTAGGGCTGTCAGACAAAATCTAGGATGCCCACTTAAACTTCAGTTTCAGACACATTTATACCATGAATTGGAGTCATAAGTATTCTTTAAAAATCTCATTGTTGCTCTGTTACCGACATTGGCCCAGCCTTGTTTTGTTTGGTGTTGCTAATTCCGGCAGAAGTGGTTTCACTAGTTCATCTTTGACAGCTAAACAAACCAACAGAACATGGAGCAATGGTTTTCAGACCTTGACAAACAGGGCAAGAGAATGGTCAAAGGGGCCAGCAAGATATCTCAGCAGACTAAGCACCTGCTTAGGCAAGTGCAGGGACCAGGGTTTGATCCCCGGCACCACATGCGACACTGGCCCTGTCCCCTGGGCACTGAACCAAGAGGATCACTATGAGTCCAAGTTGCATAGTGAGACCCTCCACCAAATACATTGAGAAAGAGAGAGAGAGACAGACAGACAGACAGAGACAGAGAGACAGAGAGAGAGACAGAGAGAGATCAGAAAGTAGAGGAAGTGGACAGGTTAGCTATTTTCAAGGCTGCCCCGGCTTGATTTCTGAAAAAAAAGTTTGCAGGCTTCAGCACAGAAGAGGAAGTGGCAGCCTCTAGGAGAGTGGCAAGCAGAGCAGAGAGAGTGGGATGGCCAACTGGCTAGAATTCCAGGGCACGAGCCCCACAGGAGGCTGCTCCCTGCCCCAGCTGCCTGCTGGTTGTCCCTTGTGTGGAAGGACCTAGCCAGGGGCAGAGGAGGTGGGAGGCCTCCAAAGAAGCCAGTGCAGCTACTTCTGAGACTCCCAGTCACCTTGCACAAGAAATTCATTTCAGATACAAATAAACAAGCAGACTGGAGAGGATGTAGCTCAGCCCTAAGATTTTGCATAGCATGCATGAGACCCTGGGTTCAGTCCTCAGGACAGAACAAGGTTAAAACTAAAGCCCTAAAACAAACAAACAAACAAACAAACATCAGCAAACCCCTTACATCAAAGGATTCCCAAAAGAAGTTAGAAAGGATTGTGACTAGCATGGATGGAAATTGAAATGCATGGCACTGCAACATTTCTGAGACAGAACTTAAGCTGAGGAAAAGGAGAGTGTGCACTGTGCGTGCTCAGATCCAGAAGAGAAACATTCCGGCCGGCGATCTAAGCTTCCACCTTAAGATATAGCAGAAGGAAAAGCAAACTGAAACAAAGGCAAACAGGAGACAGGAAATAAAAGCAGGAACAGAAATCAATGAAAAAGTGGTCAGAAAATCGATGAAACCAAAAGCTTGTTCTTAGAGAAGATCAATAATGCTGATGATCTTCTAGTCACACTGTCTTGGGGAAAAAAAGAGAGAAAGTACCAGTTACGAATACCAAGGTATGGAAAGGTAACATTAATGCAGGTTTTTATAGGCAGTAAAATATTATGGATTTTATACACAGCCAAAGCATTCAAAAGCAATATTAAAATAAGTTTATGCCTCTAATAACATTTTAGGTAAAATAGAGAAATTCTTTGAGGGATGCAAAGTATCAACGCTCATTTATGAAAAAACAAGGAAGTTTCATGGTTCCAAAACTAATTAAAAATGAATTTATAGTTTTAAAATATCCACAAAAAACTGGGCAGAAGTGTCTCCATTGATGAATTCCTTCAGACATTTAAGGAAGAAACAGTCCCAATTTTGTACAATTTTGTACAGAAAATCAAAGACAAAATATTTTCAAACTCATTCTCAGACCAGGACTACCCTAATAGCAAAGTCACAGATATCACAAATGACAAACCAACATCTCTTTCAAAAAGAGATGACAAACTTAAAAAAAAAAACAGCAAATTAAATCTGGCAATGTGTACATAGGATAACCCGGAATAACCAAGCAAAGTTTAGTACAGGAATGCAAGGTGAGCTCAACCCTTGAATACCACTGCGCTCCATCATGTCTGTAAACCAAACAAGAAAAATGATGATCCTATCAATAGATACACAAAGGAAAATCTGATAAAACTTGACATTCATTTGTGATAAATACTTTTTTTAAAAAAAAAATGAAATTGAACTTGCTTAATCTAATAAAGGACTTGCCAAAAAAGTTTACAACTAATGTTATACTTGTGAGACTGAATGCTTTTCTCTTTAGATCCGAAACAAGACAAGCTGTCCTCTCTTAGCTCCTATCAGGCATTGCATGGGATATGCAAGCTAGGGCAACAAGGCAAGAAAAATAAATCAAAAGTATTCAGATGGGAAAGGAAAAAATAAAAATCTTTAGCCACAGGTAACATGGCTGTATATGTAGATGATCCCAAAAAAATCTACAAGAAAACTTCCAAAACTCCCAGCACTTGGGAGGCTGAGGCAGGAGGATCAGTGCAAGTTCAAGACCAGCCTGGGCTACAAAAGTGAGCTCCAGGCCAACCTGCACTGCATAGTGAGACCCTGTCTCAAAAAGGCAAAAAAAAAAAGAAAGAAAAAAAGAAAACTTCCAAAACTAATAGGATTGTATATCTAGATCTTGGAATGTAGTGCCAGTGTAGAGATTAATTGCAATGGACAACTGGAGCTTGGAATTTTTGACTGTATCTCAATCACACAAAAAGGAGAAAAGTAATCACAAAAAAGAGAGAATTTGACACAAATATAGTGAGATGTGTCCATCATCTATGGTGGAAATCAAAGACCTAAATGCACAAAAGGATACGCCAAACTTTTTTTTAAAATGCTCCTTTTCATATTTTCACTGCCATCACAAAGCAATATTGGTCATTCATGTGGTCTGCAGAGAAGGAACTCATAAGTGACTTGATATGGATTATTTAAGGTGAGTTATGAGAAGCCACCTCTAGAAATATCTCATTTACTCCCTCTTTGTTGTTTATTTTTTGCAAGTTTCATGCCATGTCTCTTCTCTCCTCTCATCTTTCCCTCTCTAATTCCTTCTGTATTTTTCTCTTTCTCTTCTCTCTTGAGGTGGAGCAAAAGACACTCCATTCTAAGGGAGGGTCACTTAAGTTCTTTGAACTATAGATAAACTCACTCCCTCACCCCTTCCCATGGAGCTAACCCTAAATGCAATTAGAGAAAATCAAGCTCATAAAACAGGAACAAATAGAACAACTTGGGAAATAGGGCAAACATTAAACCACACTGCCCTGTGACAGGCACATGGTCAACAGTATTCAAGAAATGTAACCTTGAGGCAATTGTGTGATGGATATTCTTGCAAAATGCCTGAAAATGAGGTCATGAGATAATGTGGTTACTATGGAGTCCTGAAAAATATGCAACCCGAAAGCAAAGTTGAGGCCAGGACGGATGTCTTGGGGGTCCAGACTTGAGCCTAGGATGTCGTCATGGGCCAGCTCTCAGTCAAAGCTCCCTTGTTCCTTCCCACGTGGTCTCCTTTGTGGGGGGTTGCTTTCTCTCCCTGTCACCAGCTGCTACACTCCCTTTCTCTTCTATCTGCACCACTCCTCAAGTCCCTGTTTAAGTCTTACTTGACTAAGGTATTTTACTAAATATAGTGCTTTTCCTAAAATATTTGAGAGACAGAGACAGAGAGAAAGACAGAGAGAGAGAGAGAGAGAGAGAGAGAGAGAGAGTTGAAAGATGACCTCTTCTTTTCCATCATTTGCTATTTAAATAGAGTTGATGTATGGTAATAAGTCCTGCCAACTTTGTACAATTTTACAAACCCATCAGTGGAAGATAGTCTCATGATTACCAATGGAAATGACAGCCATGGTGGGCATAGGACTCGCACAGGGATTGCCACTAGAGAGTTGCCATCCAAAGGGGGACAGATTACAGTAACAGACCTCTCAATCTGTTCAGTAAACATTTATTTATCGGATGCCTGCTAATGGCAGGCACAGAGCTAGACACGGAGAAAAGAAGAAAAATGGCACCTTGTCTTGACTGTGTTCAGTTCTGAGATAAACCAACACATGGACAAATACAGAAGAACTAATAGGGTAGTCGAAGGGCTGCTTAAGAAGACAAATAGAATGTTGTTGGAAAAGTCTACAGCTCAGTTATCTTACTCTATTTCTGGTGACTCCGCAGAAGTAAAATGCTTGGGGGCTGGCGAGTTGGCTCGGTGGTCTAGAGCACCTGCTTGGGCAAGCTTAGGCAACCGCAGGGACCATGGTTCGATCCCCAGCACCACATGCTGTGCCAGCCCCAACCCCAGGGCAGGCTGAGCCGGCCATAATATATTTGAAAAAAGAAAAGAAAAGAAATAACGTCCGTAGTGAACAGCATAAACAGATCTAACAGATGCTGAAGAACACACAATGTGGCCTTCTGAAGGCCTGACATGGCGCAGTGGGGAAGTGGGGCTCAGTGCAAGCCTGACTCTGCCGCACCCGCAGGAAAGCTGGAGAATCCCAGCAGATGCATCATCTTAACTAGCAGACTGTGCCGCGAACCCTGTTCGGGATTTCATGTTCAGATCAAAATTTCCCTCTCCCATAGCGCTCGAAGCAATTTGCTGCTTTGTCCGTAAGCGCAGGTAAGATTTGTGTGCGTCACTAATGCACGTTAGTTTCCCAGAGTGATGGGTTTCACCCTGGCGGGTTTCCAGTGGGGTGGATGTAAACACTGGGTCTGGATCAGTCCCGGGTGTGAGTCCTGAATGCGTCTCCGGCTGGTGCTCAGCCTCGCTGGTCCTCCTCTCGTTCTTTGTCGCTGGAGAGGACAGCGGTGCTTGGGGCTGCTGGGGAGAGCAGTCTCAGGTAAAACAACGCCAGAGCCGTTCTTAGCGCCCCATCTGGCCTCACCGAGGAAAGGCTGTTCCTATCATTTGGAACGAAGTTGAGATTCACCAGCTGCGATGTTTCCGACAGCAGGGGGAGCCCGGACATCGGAAAGTGGCCTCGAGGAAGCCGCAGCCCCTGCGCCCAGACTTTCTCCTGTGGGCTTGTGCGACCTGCGCAGTCTTTGCTCTCGCAAGGAACTGGTCCAGACTCTAACTTTCTGTGTGTCCTTTTCTGTCTGCTCAGACTCCGAGTCCGGCCCACTCTGGTTTCCCCAGGAACACAGAGGAAATCTGGAGGGGTGGTGTGAGCTTCTACTGTAAAATGAAAGCCAACAAATGTGTGTGTGTGTGTGTGTGTGTGTGTGTGTGTGTGTGTGTGTGTGTTTAGTGTAGTGTCTACAAGGTCTCACTATCTAGATCGGACTCGTAGTGATCCTCCTGTTTCAGCCTCCCAAGCGCTGGAATTACAGGTGTGCACCACCACTCTCAGTCTAAATTGCCCTCTCAGCGCGCCCTGGGGTCAGCGCCAGGACGCGGGGGATCAAACCCAATCCCTGTGCCTGCCTAAGCAGGGGCTTTAGCCCGCTGAGTTATCTGGCGGGCCCTTCAACAAATGTTCTTGGTACCAGGACAGGGGGAGAACGCTCATGGTAAGAGGAAGATCTGACCTCCTTTCCTCTCTGCTTCCGGCATAAGCCGCACAGCCAGGCGCAGAGGAAGGAGAGTCAGAACTCACTTGCAACTCACCCTGCTGCTTTCCCGGGAGCACGAGTGAGCCCGCTGCCTCCCACCTCTGCCCAGCTGCCTTCGCTCATCCGGACAGTGACAGGCATGGTGCAGGGGACAATCCTCAAACCTTGATCGTTCTCTGGCCACCATTCTCCATCAAGCCTGTCCCCTCTTATCCATGACTTAAATTAGATCTTTGAATCATCCCACAAGGTAATAGGTGATATAATATCCCCAGTTGTATAGACGAGGAATTTGGACTTCCGGGAGCTCAGATAACTCATCCCACCTCTGCAGGAAACTGGCCACCTAGAACTAAAGCCTACTTTTTTCCTAAGAGTGAAAAAGTCATTATTTTCCCTAACAGAGAGATCTATTAGGATGAGGAAACAGGAGTTAGGGGTAGGGTTTGTAACCAGGGAAAGTGGAACGGGGGTGGGGGGAGGCCTTGCGAGGGGCCTTTCCTTTTGGAAAAACCTCACGGGGATTCTCTTTAGTATTTGTGTACTTGGTTGGAGTTGGAGCAGTGCGAAGGAAGATCAAGAAATTGATGGAAACAAGGTGTGGCGGCCATGCCTGTAATCCCAGCGCTGGGGAGGCTGAAACGGGAGGGATCACGACTGCCCGAGCTGTGTAGGGAGACCCTGTGCCAAACACATACATTTAAGAAATTGAGGACCTGACCGTTTGGATGTGACTCTAAGAAGGAGAAGTGCAGTGGGCTTGGCAGGGCCCTCTCCCGCTGCCTGGCTCTGCCTGTGAAACGAGGAGACAGAGGGCCAAGGCGGTGTGCATTTAGGCAGAGATTCTCCCAGGGTACGCACATCTGGGCAAACGGATTACAGTGGATAGGATATGGCAGCAGGACAGAGGCTCCTTGTTATCCTAAGATCCCTACGAATGGCCCCACCATCTCCTCGGGATCTGTGACGTTAAGCTATTTTCATAATGGTACGAATACGATTTTTTATTTTCACACTCTTGTACCGCCAGCCCCAAGGCAATAATGAGGAGAACTCCAGAGGCCTTAGCACGAAGGGAAGTGTCGCCGTCTGCTTGCGCCAGCAGCCATTGTCTTCTTCGCCATCACACACACCGGGAACTTTAAAGAGGGCACTTTGACCTAACAGCTTAGATGAAGCAGTGAGAGGGGTAAATTTTCCTCAGTCTCAGAATCTCAGCCCTTCAGTACATGTGTTGTGAGACTGAGCTAATAACCCAAGGATTTAGTTTCTCAGAAAACAGCTGGCCTGATCTACCCTCATTAATGAAAGTAGACCATTCGGAAAGAGCAGAATGTAGACGGCGTATCTGTTATGGTTTTATGTAGTTGTGTTCCACCGGCCCCCCTGCCCCTGCACAGCTTCATGTAGATCTTGGGGCTGTCAAGCACAAGGCTCGAGGGGCAGGGCCAAAGGACCAGCACTGCGCTTGAGGGACGTGGCCAAGAGAGGCACTAACCATTGAACGGACAGCAGGCTCAGTCGGAGGAATCCCCCCAACCCCAGGTGGCGGTTTCGGTATGGAGTGAATTATCCTGGACATGGCAGCGCCCCAGCCTGTCCTCTAGACTTTATAAAGCAGGAGCAGCGTCTTGAAACCTCCAGTGACCGTGAGCTAAATAAACCTTTCCTCCCCTAAGCTTGTGTGCCCGGTATTGGTCCCAGCAAGGACAGAGCAGTAACTAAGACAATATCCATCACCATAAACTTGGCACCTCCCAGTGACTTTAACCCATCTTCGGAGCTCAGTGGCCGCAGTGCCCGATGGGAGGTTCTGCTGTTGTATACTGAAGTGCATCAGCTGTTAGGACATCTACATGATTCATCGGCTGATATTTTCCAGATGACCAACATGCCGCACAACTGTGTGGGCGAATGTTCCACTGGAAATACAGCATCCACCAGTGCATTTTAATGTAATCACACACATCAAGTTCATTAGTGAGGGTTTCTTCCTATGGTGCAGCTGGCCTTCAGGAACTGATGTCCTTTGGGTTTGCAAGTGATCTGAAAAACCTACAAGTGCACTCTGCCCTTTTCTAACTATGCCGCTGTTAGGGTTTATGTCTAGTTGTCCCCCCAAAGCCTCATGAGTCAGGGGGCAGGCGCTTCTAGGGTTTGAAACTTGATCCATGATCCCTGGGATTATGGGTTTTAGTACTGATGGGATTATGGGTCTTAGTACTTCTGGGATTATGGGTGTAGCCTAAGGCGGAGGCTGAAGTGGAGAGCCTGAATGTAATATAAAGAGAGACAGACTAGAGCTGTTGCTCTCTGCTGCTGTGTTTGTTTGGCTGCCTCTGCCGCCATTTTGTTGCTGTTCCGCCGCCATGAACTGGATGCTCTCTGCTCTGTTCCACTCAGCCTTGGGCCAGCCGAATATGGACTGAAACCTCCACAAACTGTGAGCTAAATAAACCTTTCCTCCCTTCATTTTGAGTGTCAGGTATTTGTCCCAGCAATGAGTAAAAAGTGACTAAGACAGCTGCTATGTTAGTCTGAATTTTCTTTTTGGTTTCTTCAAATATCTCAGTGTAAAATGATGTTTTACAATAGAAGAAATGCAGAAGCCTTTGTGAGAATCCAGCTGTCTCCTCTGAAGTCAGACATGGAAGAGATTTTAAAATATAAATCAATGCTACTCTTACTATTTTTTGTGTTGTAAGACAGCTTTTAAAAAAAAACAATAAATTGTGTTATTTTAGCTTATAATGAGCATAGTATTATAATTTTAAGAGAATATTCTACTTTTAAAAAAAAAAGAGAGAGAATATTCTACTTTGGATCAGCTTTAAGCTCCAACTCTGGGAATAAAACTTTCTTGCAGAACAAAAATTCAAAATTGGAGGGAGTTGTGAACAATGTAAACAATTACAAAAGTATTTTGAGACCAAAGAGTTTGAGAAGGCCTGAGGGAGTCCTACAGCGAGGCTCCTAGAATCACTCTGTGCTGGGGCCAATGATGACAAGGACTTAGAACAGAGTGACTAAGGCTGGCGGGCAGGAAGTAGAAAGTGTCAAAGGAGTGACCTGCCACTGTGCTGTGCAGCACGGTAGCCACTGGCCCCATGTGGTTTTAATCCTGAGAAAGGGAAATCCAGCTGGGCTGAATTGAGAGGGGCCATACCTGGGACTTAGGCACAAGACTCCAGAGGGCTGGTATGACGTCAGGTTTGCAGAGTATCTCACCAAGAGTTTTTACATTGGTGACAGTCCAGCACCTTGATGTCTCATAGCCAGTAGGTTATGTGGTCTTCCTGTCACACTCCTTTTTCCTATATCAGCCCGGCTATTAAAAAGCTAATGTACGCAGCTTGTAGTTTCTTTCTCCTGGACAGCACTAGTTGGAGCGATAGGATTTGATAGGCAGGAGAAGCTGTGCTGGATTTGAGTCCCGCAGGAAGTCTGCAGCAAAGATTTCAAGGAAAGGACAAGGTGGAGAGGAAGCTTCCGGTGAAGGGAGCGTCCCTTGTGAGGTGCATCGGGTGGACCAGGCCATCACAGAGACAGCTCTGAGCCGCATCACGGGTCATGTAGGAGGAGAAGACTTTCATACTGAGCTGCACTTTGGGCTCCAAGAATTTGGACATTTGGCTATTGGCAGAGGAGCCACTGTCACAGAGGAAAATGGTCTTTGCCCAGAGCTTCTAGAGTAGCCCCGATGAGGGATTCTGCTCCTTTGAGGACCAAGCAACCAAGGTTCCTGGAAACCACCCAGGAGGAGGCAGATCCAACTAGTGACATCAGTGACAAGGGATAGTGTGGAGGAGGTGTAGGGTGGTAAATTTAAGCACATGGTGCTAATGTCACCTGGAAGAGGAGAACCAGAGGACCTAGCTGTGTTGTGGAAGTCAGAGCGGTGACCTTGACCTACCCTTGTACAGGGCCCTGGGCAGGTGCATGGTGGGTTGGGCCTCACTTTCTGCCCACCCCTCAATCTGTCTTTCTTTTTACTCTTATCTTTATTTTACAGACCATTTTCAGAGCTATGCGTGGAGGAGGTGGCATCTATCTCCCAGGAGATGAGCTGGAAAGATGCCTGCGTGTGTGTGTGTATGTGTATGCGTGTGTGCATGCGTGTGCATGCGTGTGCATGTGTGTGTGTGTGTGTGAACAGGCCGCCTCTAGGGTGGGCCTGGTGGCTACATCCTAGGAGCGACTTTGGCCACTTCTGGGAAGGAGAAACAGGTGTAGCACCAGAGGGGACCCTGGAGATCAGGAGTTCTAGAACAGGCCTTGTCACTGAAGGAGAAGGTGCCCTGGCTACCTGGGAGCCAGGGAGAGAGTGTGCCTGCGGCTAGAGCGCTTTGGAGCTCCCTGAAGCTGGCCTGCCGCCTCCCCCACCCCCCCACCCCCCAACCCCCCACAAGTCCAAGGTCTCTGGCTCGGCTTGGGTGTTGTCAGGGCCTGCCCTTCCTGCTAGGCTGAGAGGAGTCTGAACCCAGGCACCCAGGCAGCCAGGAAGCACGGAGGGTCCAGGTTGGTAAGTCTGCGCCATCTCCGTGGTACGCCCCTCTCTCCTCCCTGCAGGCACAGCCAGGAGGGTGGAGGGGGCACCCCAGACTCGCACCCCGACACAGTCCCTGAGCGCGCTGGGAAGACCCAGTAAAGTCCCGGAGACTCTGGCTCTGACGTACAGGAAAGCCTGAGTGGGAGGAGAAATGCAAATCCCCGCGGCCGCTAGGCAGCGGCAGGTCCGCTTGGGGACGCGAGCGGAGGCGACACTGCCGCCGCCGGACCTGAGCTTGGACAGGACCGGGTGGGACAGCCAGGTAAGGGCGCGGCCAGGCGGGTCCCGGGGCAGCACCTGGAGGTCGGCCCTGCCTCCAGGACCTCGCGACCTGTGCCTGCAGCGGGCCTGGCCGGGACTGACGTGGCTTGCCTCGTGGGAGCGAGCGGCTTTCCTCTGCTCTTCTCCTAGCAGTTCCCAAATGCCTTTTCTCTTAGAATGCGAGTGCAGGGTCCCAGGGCTGCGTTCGCGGTGCCGGTGCGGCTGGTGATTCTCTGCAGGCGCCCTCCCTTCCTCTCCCTGCTCTCGTCCCTCTATCTCTGGACCCTCCTCCTGTTTGCCAAAACGTCTATTTCCCAGTTTCTTAGTGCCTTTTGTTCTGACTTTTAAACTACATACTCCTTGGGCTCCTCACCTCGGAGAAGCCACGTGGTGCTCGAAGTGACTCACTTCACTTAACGTTGTAGCGTCAAGGCGCACCCATTTTTTCTACAGATAACCCAAATATGCCCTTCTTTCTGGCAAAGTAGTACTCTGTGTGTAAAAGCACATCTTCTTCCTCCATTCATCTGTGCTGGTGATCTTGGAGGGCAGCCCTCTGCCGTGGGAGCTGCATTTCCAGGACTCCAGAGAGCCCCTCTCGGCAGCTCCCAGGCTACAGCCCAGGGACACTGGCGGCCCCACCTATGAAGGATCTCGGGTTGCCATGGGCTACGAGAAGCTAGCCCTCATGGGTGCAAAGACCACGCTGGAGGGGGTCTGTGGGCACAATTTGTCATTATTGTCAGTGAAGGGGAGCATCCTGGGCACTGTAGACTTTATCTCTCCTCCTTTGTCTGTTTTGAGTTCAATGCTTTGAAAGGAAGACTTGGGTCTTTGAGATAATTTTAACTTTTAGGTGAATTCTTAGAAAACAGATTTTCCTTCAACTCATAGAAAGGACTTAGCAATGGTAGCAATTAACATTGGCATTATCCAGGCCTGGTGGCACCCACCCGAAACCCCAGCACTTTGAGAGACAGAGGCCTGGGGCAGGGGGTGTGCAAGTTCAAGCCCAACCTGGGCAGCTTAGTGATTTATCAAAACCCTGTCTAAAGAGAGAGAGAGAGAGAAAGAAAGAGGCAATGCTATTTTCAGCTGCATTAATTAGTTGTCATCCCTTTGGCCCTGAGGTTTTTCTTTTTTCACTTTTAAAATCAAGATGATGTTTACTAAACACCTCCTTATTCACTTAGTTCCTCTTTTAACGGGAATTTATTTAGCACTTAAAATATGCCTAGAAATGCAGCATCCAACAGTTTTCATACAAATAAAGTGATATACAACTGAAACACAGTTTTTCCCCCGTTGCTTTCCATTTAGCAAAACATTGGTAGCAAGTTCCTTTCTGTACATTTTTTAATCACTTACTTGGGGCAGAGATGCGGACAAGAGGCCACGTCGGCAAACTGGAGAACGTGTGTGTGGAATTTGTGACCAGGGCACACCTGGTGTGAGGTGAAAAAAACTTTCACCTGCCGTTGAGGTACATTGAATTCTTCTGGTGATTGATTGATCATGCACAAGAGCTGTTGTCTGGCCTAGTACTCCTGACAAGGCACTAAGAAGTCCGAGTTGGAGGAAAGCAAATCAGTGCAGTGCCACGGAGACACGGTCTTGTTCGCTTTCTCCGCTGAGGAGATTCGTGTAGAGCTGGCGTGGGGTTACGTGGGGGAGAAGCTCTTGTTTCTGTTCTGTTCTACAACAGGCTGCCAAACATGTATCAAGTGTGGTTTCTTCTTCCTTCAGTAACTTGAGGGTTTAACCACTGTCAGATACACATCAGAGACAAATTAAAGGTAGACTTTGAAAGCTTTGCCCAGCCACGGTGGATCACCACAGACAGAAATAAAAATATTCGCAAGTTTAGAAGTATTTTGAACTGACAGAACTAGAATCTGTGAGAATGCAGACACAAAGTGTATCAGGAAATGATGACAGAGTTAGCCTGGAGGTCAGGAATACAAAGCTTTCTAGAAGCCACGCAAATCTGTAGTAAAGAAGAAAAAGGAAGAGAAAAGAGAGAAAAGAGAAAAGAGGGGAGGGGAGGAGAGGAGAGGAGGGGAGGGGAGGGGAGAGGAGAGGAGAAGAGAAGAGAAGAGAAGAGAAGAGAAGAGAAGAGAAGAGAAGAGAAGAGAAGAGAAGAGAAGAGAAGAGAAGAGAAGAGAAGAGAAGAGAAGAGAAGAGAAGAGAAAAGGTTTAGGCAGTTTCATGTGAAAGAAGCTGCTTAGGGTTGTTCCTCAGAAACAAACTCTTGCAAGGCCTTGCGAGGCAGTGTCTGTTCTCACGCTATGTTGTGGGTCTTTAGGTCACTCAGTGGCTGCCAGAGGAAGCTGGCCAGGGAAGGAGCTGGCTGACAGAGAGTCAAAGGCAGGTAGAGAGCTGGGGCAGGACCACGGGCACTTTGGAGAGGGCCATGAACACTTCCTGGAGGGGGAAGAACAGGAGGTCATGCTACAGCGAGAAAGGATGTGGTTGGTGGGCAGAGGAAGGAGACTGTTTGCTTCATGAGGAATGACTTATGTGTGAACTGGAGGAATTGCCCTGTCTTTATCTTACATTGTTCTTTCATCTAAACCAACATAAATAAATGAAAGTAGAGAAACTGGTCTCTCGCAACTTAACTTATATGTCAGTAACTTATTTGTGTCATAGGTCTACCCATGGACCTCACCCTTTGATCAACAAGATTTTAAACTCTCATTTCACCCCTCCTGCTTTCTGTTATAGAATGGCTCAGTGGAATCAAGTCCAACAGTTAGAAATCAAGTTTTTGGAACAAGTAGATCAATTCTATGATGACAACTTTCCCATGGAAATACGACACCTGCTGGCCCAGTGGATTGAAAGCCAAGACTGGTAGGCTCCACCATGCTTTCGCTAGGAGCTGACGTGTGCGTGCCTTGTGTGTGTCTGTGCTATTTACCATGTGTTCTGTACTCTGCCTTTGAACAGTAGCTGCAGTCTTTGGAAGTGTAGAATTTTTCCAGGGGTTTGAAAACCCTTCTCAGAAAATGAGCACCATTATCCTTTTTAGCTTCACAACTTGAAGACGTAGAAGTTTTAATGCCTTCTCTATGAGCCATTTTCTTAAGATTAGAAAAACCAAGAAAAGAATCTATTCATTATATTCATTCCCTATTGCAGGATCAAGGTAAACAAGCACTATCCTTAGGCGCTCCTGTTCTCCCTTCTTGGGGACTTTCTCCTCGCCCAAACTCCTCAAGTTCTGCCCCAGCTGGCTGTTTGAATTCGAATTCATAGGCCGCTCCTCCCTGCCCCTTGTTCCTCTACCCTTACTGGAGCAACCTGGAGGTAAACAAGCTGCCATGCACTGACTGCCTCTGCAAAGACCCAGTGGAGCTTTCTCTGTGAGGAAGACCTCGTAAATCCTTCGCTTGTACAAAAATGATTCATGACCATTCCTCCAAGCTCTGCTCATGCTCTACCATTTAATATTTGTTATCTTGTAAAAATTGTGACAAAGTATACACAATATAAAATTTGCCAATTTAATGGGCTTGGGGCCTCCCTCCCAAGACAGGGTTTCACTATGTCATTCAGGCTGGCCTTGAACTCCTTTATGGATCCCAGGCTGATCTCAAATGCATGGTGATCCTCCTGCCTCAGCCTCCCAAGTGCTGGGATTACCAGCATGCACCACCATGCCCAGCTCTGTATGTTAGCCATCTTAAGTATACAATTCACTGACAGTAAGTATACTCATACTGTAATATAGTTGTCATCTCCACCCACCTGCAGAGCTTTCTCATCTTCCTCTTCCAGTGAAACTGTGCTCATCAAACAATAACACCGTCCCTCCAGTCCCAGCCCAGCCCCTAGCCACCAGGGTTGCATTTCCTGTCTGTAAAAGTGACCGCTCTGCATATTTATGCAGGTGAAATCTCACACCATCTGTCTTTTTGTGGCGAATTTATTTCACTAAAGGTGAAGTTGTCAAGCTTCACTTGTGTACCAGAATTTTCTTTATTTCCAAGGATGACTAACACTGCTCCTATGTGTGCACCAATATTTGTTGGATCAGCTCTGCCATCACTGGATATCTGTGTTGTTTCTCTATCCCTACAGCTGTCCCCAGTGAAGTTGCTGCAACCATTGGCATATAGCTGTCTGTGTCTCTGATTTCAATTATTTTGAGTACAGACCCAAACAGAGACCCATTAGGTCATATGGTAATCCTATATTTAATCTTTTTTTTTTTTTTCTTTTTTTTGTCTTTTTGAGACAGGGTCTCGCTATGCAGTTGAGGCTGGCCTTGAGCTCACTTTTGTAGTCCAGGCTGGTCTCGAACTCGCACCAATCCTCCTGCCTCAGCCTCCCGAGTGCTGGGATTACAAGTGTGCGCCACCACCCCCGGCAATCTTTTGAGTCTCTATCTCACAGTTTCCCACAGTGGCTGCAGCATTCTACATTCCTCTCATCCATACAAGAGGGCTTCAGTTTTTCAATGTCCTTGAGAAGACTTGTGTTTGTCTCCATGTTGTCATTGCTGGGGTTCGATAATGATGTCCGATGATCGTGAAGTGGTGTCTCACTGTAGTTTTGACTTACAGCTCCCTAATGGCTGAGGTGGTGACCATCTTGCTGTAGGTACAGTTTAACTTTAGCAAACCTCTAGATGGTTATCACCATGGAAGAGATACTTTACCTTAAAATTCATACAGTGAAGTAGCTATTTACCTAAGTTGTTTCCTGATGTGTAATAACACTTTGATTTCTAGGGAGGCGGCTTCTAACAATGAAACCATGGCAACCATTCTTCTTCAAAACTTGTTGATACAACTGGATGAACAGTTAGGTCGAGTTTCCAAGGAGAAAAACCTGCTCTTGATACACAATCTAAAAAGAATTAGGAAAGTCCTTCAGGTGAGAATGCTTTCTACTTTTTCACAGTATTTAGATGTGTGAATCTTGAATTCAGAAGGAAAGATATACTATTTTCAAATGGGGCTTAAGGATAAAACATTTTAATGATCTCACTGTTTGGGGCTCAGCCTTGTTTTATGATCCAGTGTCTGTTTTTCATGGAACTTTTCACCTAAACCGTATATGGAAGGGTTGTGTTGCATGCTCGTGGGACTTGTTTGCTTGCTTAGATCAAGTTCAAAAACTACTAGGATGAAAATTTAAAAGGTAGTCATTTTATCACTGTTTTCCAGCCCTTCCTTGTCTCTGCATAACAGCGTTAGCATTGTTCTCAGAACCGGAAGTATTGCTGACCCATGTTCGCCCTGATAAATTGATATTGAGACATTACTGTTCGTAAGTCCAAGATTTCATTAAGATCCACCTTTGGGCTACGTAATGTTACGGTGGCTTCGCCGGATGTGTTGCGCAGCACCGCTGCAGCAGGGCGCTAACGCTGTCACTACCCTACAGTCTTCTCTTCACCTGTTCTTCCTTTCCTCGCTTCACACTGAATGCTAGGAAAATTCTATCTCTTTACTCTGTCCAGTTTTTTTTTTTTTCTAAAACATCGTATAATTGAATCATGCAGGAGTAGCCTTTTTATTTTTTATTTCTTTTTATTGGAGGGGGGAGTTGAGACAAGGTATTGCTATAGGCTCAAGGTTAGCCTGGAACTCACTATGTAGCCCAGGTTGCCCTTGGACTTGCAGAGATCCTCCTGCCTCAGTCTCCTGAGTGGTTTGGTTATAGGTGTATGCCACTATACCCAGCAATACAGCCTGTGTAAGTTCTGCATCTTGTCTAAACAATATTAGCACAAACTTCTATTCTCAAGGAGCTAAGACAAAGTAACTGTATATCTATCCTAACTCTCTTGCATATACATATACATATATATATTTCTTTTCAAAGTTTCTAATACTAGGCGAAAATATCATACCATGTCTTATAAGTAGATTATAAGTCAAAGATACAGTATGAATCATAAAACAAAAATTATAATTAAACAATATTCAAAAATTAATTAAATATTAATTAAAATTAAATTAAATATTTTAAAACAATATTCTAAAATTGAAATCTAATTGTGAGTCTAACTTAGTGGCCAGAATGTTGTGTATCATATGTATGAATCCATAATCAATTCAGAGTACTCACATAGTATACAGATAGGTTAATATATACAAAGATATCAATTAAGAAAAATTTTCATGATAATAAAGAATGACTAAGAATAAAACATAACATAAATACTAGAATGAAAAATATATGACCAGCAATTCTAACAGCTTGGGGATAAGATATCACACAAAGTTCTAGTATGTAACAGGCATGGACAGTGTCCATGAGGCTTACTAGGGGCAGAAGTTTTTAATTCACTTAAACGAATTCCTTAATGTGTCATTTCTAGATGATTAGTATTCATCTTTCTGTTTCTAACCTTTTTCTTTATATACTTTCCTCTCTGTTCTTCTCCTTCAGAGTGACTTGTCTTAAAAATACAAATGATACATGCTCATACTTTTTAAAAATTGAAAGCAAAACAGAAATACAAACAAAACAAAATCTGCTCCTTAGAAATGACCGTCTTAATCTTTAGTGCATGTTATTCCATGTGTCTCTCCTTTCCCTCTCTGGGGATAGAAGATAGAAGGTAGGTAGGTAGGCAGGTAGGTAGGCAGGCAGGCAGGCAGGCAGACAGACAGACAGACAGACAGACATCTAAGCAGGCAACTACTACCTTCAACATCTCATCCTCCTCCTGTCTTCCTAGATTTATATATGCAGATAGAAGAGGAAATCACTTTTGATGACCCATCGATCTCTTGTACACACACACACACACACACACACACACACACACACACACACCAGGAACTTCCCATATCCTTCACTTTACTCAGTTTTCCTTCATAACTTTAATGAACCTCAGCTCTCTTGCCATCAGAATTTAATTTCCACTACGGGAAGGATTTTCTCTACTTGCGTACAACACCTAGAAATAAGATAAGTACACAATAAAGAATTTTTGAGCAAATGAATAGCTACACAGGATCACTTGGGCAAGAGTGGAATATAATCCATAACCCAAGCCTTGATTTCAACTTCTGCCTATGTGTCTTAGTTACTCTTCTCTCATTGCTGGGACAAATATCCAACTCTCAAAGTGAAGGAAGGAAAGCTTTATTTAGCTCACAGTTACTGCAGGTTTCAGTCCATGCTCGGCTGGCTCCAAGGCAGAGCAGCACATTGCGGAGCGCAGCAGTTCATGGTGGCAAAAGGCAGCAAAACAGCAAGGACAAAAGGGAGGAGTGGTGACAACAGTGGCTACAGAGACCAAGTCTCTGTCTGCCTTAGGTTAGATTCAGGCTCTCCGCCCTGAGCTGGCCATAGCACTCAGACCCATAATCCTAGCAGTACTCTCTGACCCATAATTCCAGCCTTGTATCATGAAGTAATCACAAGCTGTAGAACTGCACCCCAATAACCACATGAGGCTCTGATGAAAACAAATATACACAACATTGCACAAATTAAAAGAAAGACATCTATCTACTTAACATGTAAAAATATGTAATAAATTATCATAGACTATAGGCACAGGGAGAGGGTTCAATCCCTGGCACCACGTGCCTTCACGCCCCACCCCCAGGTTCACTGAACTGGCCACCTGAGTCCTGGTGTGGCAGCTCGTGTCCCTAATCCCAGCACTGGGGAGGCTGAAAACAGAAGAATCACTGAGTCCAAGCTCCGTAGTGAGACACTGCACCATAAATGAAATTATCATAGACTAAAATGTATAGATAAGTTTACTAAAAATGAAAAAAAAAAAAACCCACAGGATCAAAAATTAAGAAGACAAAAACAGCTATAAAACAACTTTAAACCTTTGTTGTTCTTTTCCCATTATCATATGCTATCGGGTAGGGAAATCCACGTTTTCAGTTTTATGTAGTGACATTTTATACCAACTAGTGCCTTTTACAAATAAGAAATCTGATGAGCACTCACGATGTCATTAGTCACATTTTAAGCACCAAGGACCCAATAGGGGTGGTCATGAAGCTTACAGGTTAAAAAGTTTGTTCTTCCTGTGTTCTGTTTTTTAAATTATAAAATTTTGTGACTTTTTCATAAATTAATATTAGTGACTATGGAGTGAAAGGCATCAGCAATCTTGCCTGATATTAGAAAGAAAATTCTACCAATTACAAAAGTGTGTGTAGAGTTTGGGTGTTAACTCTGTGGTTAGAGCTCCGACCGCCTATGAGAATTTTTCACAGATTATAGCGATGACTCTGTTAGTGAGAGTTTGAAGCTCGGTGGCTGAGGGAGCAACGTTGTAACATAAGCCACATCTCATATGCTCACCTCTCTGTACCACCCTGGCCTTTCTCCTGGAAGACTTCTGGGTGGTTCAAAGAAAAAAAAAAAAAAAAAAATGTCAAGCTGAAAACTTGCAAGTTGAACCAGCCTACGGTGGAGTCTTTCTTCTCTAGTCTGTA
Source organism: Myocastor coypus (assembly GCA_004027025.1). NCBI lineage: Eukaryota > Metazoa > Chordata > Mammalia > Rodentia > Myocastoridae > Myocastor > Myocastor coypus. The sequence continues at coordinate 54,205 of PVJA010001937.1, forward strand.
AAATTCCTGATCTTGGTTTTAAAGATCCAGGGAAGTGAGACTGTTAACAGAGTACCACTGGAAACACGTTTTGTAAGAACAAAAAATATTGCTTTGCAATATCCTGTGCTCTCTGAATCTGCCATAGAGTATCTTCTGCCTATGCTGCCCCGCCAGCTCTCTCCTCTCCCTTTCCTTTGCGAGCTACTCAGAGCCATCAGGAGATGATCACAGTCTAAGGCCTAAACGCACACAGAGCACCGTGTGCAACCCTGAAAGAGCTCTGAGTCGAGGGGGATCCGTCTTCTGTGTCAGTCTACCACACAAGGGTGCAGCCAATGCTAGCCACCCTACTATCTCTCCCAACCTCCCCAGAACAATACTTCAGATTCTGTCATCCTGAGACAATTACCTGGTTCCAATGCCTGGAAAGTCATATTTCAGATGTGTTGTGTCCCCTAAGGTGATATAAGAGACAGTTGTCGCAATTTTGTTGGCTGCATAACGTGGGATTGTCCACGGAGGAAGATGCTGTGTGTCTCAGTCACTTTTCTCATTGCCAAGATACGATAGCTGGAACCCACAGAGAAGAAAAGTTCCTTTCACCTCACAGTCTGTAGGGGTTTCCATGGTTGGACTGGCTGGATGCAAGGCAGGGCGGAGGCGAATAGAGGAGGAGAAAGCGTTCAGGGCCAGACAGGCAGAAGGCGGCAACCAGCAAGCAGCAAACAGCAAGCACACCTCGCCTTTTCCCTTTAAATTCCAACCAGACGAACTTACTGATGGTGCCACCCACACCCATGGGCGCATCTTCATAAATCCATTCAGCCGCACTCACTGTGCTAACGCAGGTGTCACACATTCTTAATCCGTATTCCAGCCTTGTTCCTAAGGCCCCGCCCATGGGCACATGAGGCTTTGGGGGGCGTCAAGCCATAACGTTACGCCTTGTAATTTTTTCTCCCAGGTGCACTGCACTAAACCGGAATCCATTTGATCAAATGAAGTTGCCAATCACCAGAGAATTCTTTTTTTTTTTTTTGTATTTTAGGGAAGGGTCTACAGGGGGTTCAGGGTCTCACTAGTAGATCAGACTCATAGTGACCCACCTGTTTACAGCTTCCCAATAGCTGGGATTACAGGCATGTGCCACTGTGCCCAGGCTCAATTGCCATCTCAGCATACCCTGGGGGCGAGGCCAGCACAGCAGGCCCAGAGATTGAGAAATTTCACTTACAAATGATTTCACATCTATTCCTCCAGGCCTTTATCTTATCTAAGACTGTCTAGATTGGTCTCCTATATCTAATACTTCAATCAAGAGTAGTTTTTCCTTGCCCTGAATTCCGATTCTCCATGAAGTTTATGTCAGAATCTGGGGCCATGATGTGTACATTAGAACACTTGTTTTTATTCCAAATGACAGTTTAGATTTCTTTTTTTTTTTTTTTTTTTTTTTGTGGGACCAGGGTTCGAACTCACGACCTTGCACTTGTCCAGCAGGCACTTGTGCCTCGGAGCTATCTCCCTAGCCCCCAGTTTAGATTTCTTAAAAATAGACATGATATAATTTTTCTTTGCACTCTCTACTGTGTAGCTACTCCACAGATACTTATTAAATGAATATTGGTCCCAATGTATAGACTTTAACATCAGGCTAGTTTTGACAGTTGAAGATGCAACATGGAAAGGAATTACATACAACTTTTGCAATGAAAGAATCTGCAATCTAGTATATACCAAGTACATATAAATATTTACAGTGTAGTGTGGTGTGGCACCCTGGTAGAGGAAATGGCACTATAATTTCAAAGCTAAAAACATTCGACCTGGCTGTCAAAAGAAGATTCAGTACTCTCTGAAGACGGGGAGGAAGAAAGAGGAACCTTAGGTAATGGGAAAGGCAAGAGCAAGAGCAGGACGGTAGAGAGCACCCTCCCTGTGAGCAAGCCAGGCACTCCTTGTGGGGCAGTTGTTGAGGACTTTAGGCACTATGCCAACCACTTTGAACTGAAGCAATGAGAACCTGCAGCCGAAGAGAGACATCAACATGTTCTTATTAGAAACACATCCAGTTTCCTCTCTAAGAAGGTTTACTCCGCATCTATTGTAGGAAAAGAACATTAAGAATTCTGAGGCCGAAAGTTTCTTCTCTTTTGCTTTCAGCACATAGTCTCCTTCTCTTCACATCATCCAAACACAAGACAGATTTATCCTTGCTAATGCAAGAACTAGTTGTCATGTGTCCAATGGGGGACCCTAAATGGCCCATACGATGACAAATCAAGACTTGGTTTTGGGAAATGCCCTCCCAGGTGCCATCTACCCACTGACGTGAGAACTCAGACACTGACGGGTGAGGCCCCTGCTGCCCAAGGCTGACAAACCAGAACCCCCGTAGCAGTGGTCAGCCCCAGAGCACAGCCTATGGCCAGGAAAGAAGCTAGATTTCTGGTGAGATGACTGGCTGCTCCCCTGGGCAAGGAGGAAGAAACAAAGGCTGCTTTTAGTGAAGAGGACGGGAAGACCGCCTTGAGTCATAGGTGGACTTTTACCATCTGTTGGCTTTGTATACCTGGAGCATCATGGTGACTGTGGAGAAAAGTTGGGCAGCTTTCCACCTTAAAAACAGAATTATGCTATTAGTTTAATTTTTAAAGCATCCTATTTTCATTGTGCCCATGGTCTGGACACGAAGGCCATAGGAAAGCCGAGCACACTGCTATAATTCCATCATGATCTGAACGCTTTCCACAGATATCCTTAAGATGGAGACAGTTCACAAGACTTGCTATCATACTGAACAAACTCTTTGAAATACTTCCTAAAGGCAAGTTTAATAAGCAGAAGCATAAGAATGCGAGCAGAAATAAGCAGAATTGTAAACAAAGTTAGCCCGAGGCTGCTAGGCACTGTCTGTTTAGCTTCATAGGTGTGATTTAAATGAGTAATGATGGACTAGGAGGTACCTAAATTTAGCCCACAGGCAACAGAGCAGTTGTCTTTAGCTGGTTCAAATAAATCGCTTTAACAGTATCCATTTTAAGTCACCAACAAGAAGTTTATGGGCCAGGAAGATAGCTCAGTAGCATAAACACCTGCCTGGCAAGTGCGAGGTCCTGTGTTCAATCCTTCAATCCCTAGCACCAAAATCAAAGTTTCTGATATGAAGGCAAAGCTGGCTCTTTTGGCAAGCGGCCAAGCATGCTGAGGGCCTTCATTGCTACCTTCTTGAGAAGTGACTTGGGGAGAAAACGTTTGTTCCACTGACACCCGCGTCTCCCTGCTGCTCCCCCCTAGTAATGAGGACCCAGGAGAAGTCTTGGCAGAAGTAGATCTTTGGTAATCCGTTCCCATAGCTGGCCACTTTGGTCAGCAACACAGCAGTCACTCTGTGGGCTTCTAGTGTACCGTGGGCTGGGGTGGGTCCTCAAAGACGAGGGCCTTGTGGACGCCTATGCCCGCAAGAACCTGCCTGTTTCCCAACACTTAGTCTGTGCTCTGCGCCTTGGTGCAAAGATCTGGGTGCAGGAAAATAAACAGTAGGATATCAGACTGAACAACGATACAGCTGCCTTTCATAATTCATGTCTTCTATCAGTCAGGATTTATGTTGGGAAAAAATGTGTATGCCATTAGCTTCCTGTAGCTGAGCACATAATAATTTCGCCCTATTTGATTCTTAGGTTCCTGTCCATGCACAACGGAAGTTTCCCCAGGGCTTGGGATGGGGTGGGAGAGACAGACTCCTTGGCACCTGGGGAGTAGAATGCCAGGTGCCCATGCAGCTCTATTTGGTTGTTGCTGTAGCATTTTCCTGAGAAAGGAATAGGGTCCCGAGCCGGGTGATGGCAACAGGGATGAAAAGTACACACCGGAGCTGTAAGACGACTTGGTAATGAGTGAATCCATATGAAACGTGTGATTGAACGGAACTTCCAATTCTAGTTTTGATATGTACTGCTCCTGGTGAAAACTCAGTTACTGTCATCCTCTCTCTCAAGAGTAGTACTTGAAAATAAGAGACTGGGCCAAATACCATAGTCTTTTTTTTTTTTTTTGTCTTTTTGAGACAGGCTCTCACTATGCAGTTCAGGCTGGCCTTGAGCTCACTTTGGTAGCCCAGGCTGGTCTCGAACTCACACCGATCCTCCTGCCTCAGCCTCCCGAGTGCTGGGATTACAGGCGTGCGCCACCACGCCCGGCCCCACAAATACCATAGTCTTGACAGGCCACAATTTTATATTTCCTTGAATTTCCAAATATCTATGTCAAAATTGTGTAACTGCTTATATCACACTGTATGGAAAGTTATTAGCATGTCAATGATGGTCAGAAAATATCATTTCCAAACTAAGTCAAAGATATTTGATACTCAGAAAGCCAGTGATGATAAGCTCAAGTACCTATGTTATAGAATAATAGTATCACAAAGCTTTTCTGCTGGAGGGTTAAGAATGTAAGTTAACAGACCAAAAATTGGAGAAAAAGAAAGGGCTATAAGGATAGCCAATATTTTGGCCCTAGCCCTTCAAGGTCAATAAAGACCCAGGATA
>PVJA010001937.1:58839-77998 GCA_004027025.1 Myocastor coypus
AAAAAAAAAAAAAAAAAAAAAAAAAAAAATGAATGTTTTGTTATGCAGGTCTTGCTTCGACTTGCCCTTGACCACCCAGCAAGAAAAAGAAAAAAAATGCTTAATTACAATGCATGAAACCCACAGCTAGATTGGTGAGATGAGCTTTAGGAGGCTTGGATTCAATAGCCTCCAACATTACAAGCTTCACTGGTGGCCCACTGCAATTGCAGAACATTTGACTATGTATCTGCTTCCTGTTAGTCCAAAGAGAAGTATATTCTTTTCCTTTTTTAAAATTTTTTTCTAAGCAACATCAATAGGGAGGTGCGTCATGCCCACACATTGTACTCTGTAGAACGATTGTGAGGACAATATGCACTATGTCAACTTTCAAAGAAAAAGAAAGGGGAAAAGGAAAAAAAAAAGTAATGTTGATAAAAAAAAAAAAAAAAAAAAAAAGAAACGTGTGAGCGTGAAGAACAGTCTGCTGGAGCTTTCGTCGTGGCTGCTGGATGTGGAGACATAAACAGAGGGGCGTATAGAAGGAGGTGCGACAACACGATGAATTTGATCCATTCGAAGTGGCGTGCAGCAGGAAGCGAGCAAGAAAGAACCCGAGCCCCTGGGGAGCATTTGTGTCTGAAATCCCAGAGCTCCACAGAGCCCAGCACAGAGCAGGGTTCAGTGCCTGACCCTGAAAATATGAGTATTACCCCATTGCAGTGAATATTCCTAACTAACAGAGCAAATGTCACATCATGATTACACATGCAGTTCAGATAGGGTCCATAAATGCAATTTAGGGTGAACGATTTTTCTGCTACAGTCAGCACTCTCGAAGGGCGCAAGGAATCAGCTCGGCTCTACGCACCCGGGGATTTAGAATGTGCGGCGCACAGAAAGAACGCAAGGTCGGGCTGCAGGAGAGCAGAAGCAAAAAGAGCCGAGGAAAACTTGGGGAGGACGGAGGGGCATGCCGAGCATCAGGTAGCTGAGAGAACATGCGTCCTCTCTAGGGGGGAACAAGAGTAGGGGCCAAGGGCAGCATCTGGGTCAGCTCAGCAGGGAGAGAGGGTGAGTGTGGTGCGAAGTCCAGGAGCCAGGAGAAGGGGTTCTGCGGATCGCAGGGGTGCAGGAGCTTGCAGAGCTCCTCACGCAACGGGGTGACTGGAGCACAACGAGGAGGTGAAAAACCCCAGGCGGAGGAGGCAACGCCCAAGCAAAGTTATTTAACGGACGTCACTGAAGCAAAGCTCCCATGAGGCAGAGGGTGTCCCGAGCAGGCTACGCGTGAGGCCCTCTGTGCAGTTTTGAAGGGATTTAAAAGGGAGCTCAGGCTACTGCGCAAGCACTCTGGGCTCTGCCCTGCAGGAACCGCCATACTTTTCAGGGCACACTCCGCCCGCAGGGTCCTTGCTGGGCGCATGCGCCCTTGAGACGGAGTGGCCTGCTCCGTCATGCTCTGGCCACATTCTGCGAAGGTCCCGGATGGCTCCTGGTCGCGTGTCAGGTGTTTCTGTTAGGTCCTAGGAGGGTGATGAGGCAACAGACTCCATTCGGGGCCACTGTCCCCGCTGCCTAATTAAGCCCTCACTCATGTCTCAACAAGACTGTGTAGTGGCAAAATGACCATTGTAAACTACTTAGAAACTGCACAAAAGGGCTTCTCGCACTCTCACTGCCCACTCCGTTTTCATTAGAAAGCTAGACAGCCAGTCTGAAAGACATGTAGCTTGAGGTCCACCATTGCATCGTATTTTACGACAGCGCTCTTAGAGTAAGTATTTTTTTTGTTATAGTTGTTTGCTTTTATTTTTGGACGGGATTAGCGATATAACTCAGGCTGGCCTATGTATCCCAGACTCTATTCTTGAACTCTCAGGGTCCTCCTGCCTTTGCCTCCCAGTGCTGGAATTATAGGTATGCACCGCCATGACTGGTCAAGTGATTTCCTTTTGAAAATGTTTTTGTTGATAACATAGGATGTTTGCCTAGTAGGGTACATAGGAGAAAGAGAGAGACAGAGACAGAGACAGAGAAACAGACAGAGACAGAGAGAGACAGAGGCAAAAAGAGACAGAGAGAAAGAGAGACAGAGAAACAGACAGAGACAGAGAGACAGAGAGAGACAGAATGACAGAAAGACAAACAGAGAGACAGGGGGAAAGAGAGATAAACAGAGAGACAGACAAAGACAGAGACAGAGAGACAGACAGAGACAGAGAGACAGAGAGAGAGGCAGAGAGAGACAGAGAGAAAGAGAGACAGACAGAGAGACAGAGACAGAGAGAGACAGAGAGCTTTATGTGTTTAGTATACAGTCCACAGAGTCCCACTAGTAGCTCAGACTCACAATGATCCTCCTCTTTTCCGCCTCCCAAGTGCTGGGGTTACAGGCACACACAACCGTGCACCAATCTCAATCACCCATCTCAGCATTCCCCAGGGGAATGGCTGGCACAGCATGCAGGGGATCAAACTTGGCCCCTGCGTCTGCCTAAGCAGGCACTTTAGTCCTCTGAGCTGTGTGGCCAGCCCTAGATAGATGTCATAAGAGTTCCAGATCACAGTATAGAATCTTCTCCACACTCAGACAACTGTCCCAGGCGTCGCTCTGTGCACATCATTCTCAAGGGGAGCAACTTCTTCGACTACAATGCTGCAGATTCGCTTTGGTGGTCTTGAATTTTACATGACTGCAATTTTGCAAAATAATTTTCTGGAGTTAGGTTTTTATTCATTTACGAGTCTGATCTAGTAATGAGACCCGTCGACCGTGCCCTAAAAAAATAAATAATAAAAAAATTAAAACTACGGCTTAGTGTACAATTGTAATAACCGTAATGTGAGCTACTCATTCCTCTGTGAGTAGACACTTAGGCTCTTTGCAGGATTCATTTGTTGAGAATGATGAACGTTCTTGTTTGCACCTTTCTGTAGGTGTGGACACTCATGTCCTTTGATTGCATTCCAGAGTTAGACTTGTTGATTTGTAGAGTGTTACAGGCTTTTGGCTTTAGGAGATGCCACCGTGCAGTTTACCAGACTAGCTGTACTGACACACAGTGCCACAGAAGTGTGCCTGAGTCCTGGCCACCCTCTCTTACCTACCCATGCTGTCATTGGTCTTTTTCACTTTGGCTGCTTTAGGGTGCATCTTACTGCAGGGTACATACAGTCAGTGCTGTCTTATAGTAGTTTTAATTTATATTCTTCTGATGATTAGGAATATTTAGAATTTTACATTTTGTGACCATTTTGATGTCCTCTTGAAAATGCCTGCTAACAGCCGGGCGTGGTGGCTCACGCCTGTAATCCCAGCACTCGGGAGGCTGAGGCAGCAGGATTGGTGCGAGTTCGAGACCAGCCTGGGCTACAAAAGTGAGCTCAAGGCCAGCCTGAACTGCACAGTGAGACCCTGTCTCAAAAAGACAAAAAGAAAAAGAAAATGCCTGCTAACATACTTTGGCCCCTTTAAAAATTGTTTCGTATGATCTTGTTTTATTGGCTTGTAGTTTGCAATAGGTTCTTAATGATATATGTAGGGATGTACAACTATCCCATTTATGGGACAAACACACAGATAATGTCATCTTCTATTTTGCACTGTTACTTTTCAGACTCCTTCTAAATGCTATTATCGATGAATCAAAGTTTCTAGTTTTAGTGAGATCTAATTTTTCAACTTCTAAGTGGCTACTCTCGTTTGTCCTAGATGATTGATATTCTTCCAGATTTTACTCTGGGAACTTTATTGTTTTATTCTTTCACATTTACAACTGTGATCCTTTGAAACTGATCCTTCCAAGTCATTTTCCAGTTGACCCAGAGCCATTTATCACAATGACCATTACCTTCCCTGTTGTCTTGTGGTGGCTTTTTTGTCATGAATCACATGATTTATGTGGTTACTACTCTTTACTATTTTATATGTCTTTCCTTACACCAGTATAGCTAATTACCATAGCACAATTAAATTTAAAATTCATGTATATCTTAAATTATGATTCTCAAGTATAGTAATTGCTGTCTACCCCTACTCATTCTTCTCTCCTACCTTCTCCCCTGTGGGCAAAAAAAACCAAGGGGTAAAAAGGGTTCCTAGTGTGTCCCGCCTTTTTGGTTTTCTGAACAGAGCTGCACCATGCTGATTTATTTCATGTTACCAAATTCTCTAGGGAATGGTATTGCACAGACCCTGTAGCCCTTGCAAACCGTGCAAGCATCAGGCAGGACCTCTTTTTGTCTCTTCTATGTGAGGGAAGCTCATTTTCCCATTGTTAGCTAAATGGCCAGAGTAACTTATGAGTGAATGAGAAGACATCTTTTAAAAACTAGTTCTTTATGCATTATAAAGATAGACACTGCATTTTTAGACTGTTAATTTTCCAGTTTTATGATTCCTTTTAGCTGTGCTGAAAAGCCAAATGACAGGTCTGAATCTCAGCCTTGTGTAATGAATTAATAAGCATGTTACTTGTTGTTAAAAATACCGTAAGTCCTTTTGATGGGCATGTGCCTGGCTTTGATTTCAAGTGCTCTCAAAAGCATCCAACTCTCACAAATTATAGCTCTTCAAACTGCAGGAATCCTGAGTGATGTGGAGAATTTATCTGTGAGCTGCTACAGATTGTGCTTTTTGCTAATGCAACCAAATATATGGATCAAGTTTTACACAACTTTTTATTATAAATGTGGTATGCATCTTATAAAACTTACAAAACATGGATATGCAAAAAAATCTGTAAATATTAGCAGGACATCTAATTGCTAATATTATTTATCGAATGAATATTAGTTTGTAATCTTCTATCCTAAAGTTAGTAATATGTTAATCTAGTCAATATCTTCCCTTGACATTAACTCTTTGGCACTATTTTTAATTTACCCTTAACTGCATATTCACTGTTTCCTCAAGTTCTATGTGTAAGGAAAGACACATAGGATATGGCATAATTAGTTATACTAGTCTAAGGTAAAACACAAAATAGATGCCAGATGAGGTATACATACCTACTATCAGAATCTCATTCATTTTCTGATTATTTTGTTAGGATGGTGATTTTAATCCTATGTATCAAAGACACGTATGATGTTGTAGCATTTAATAACCACTGATGAAAAGCCTAAACTGAGATGTTAAGGATGAGAACAGTAGCTACTCTATCAAGCAGACAAGACTTCACTTAGTGTGCACGGAGTGGCGTCATGGTGGCTGTCCTGGCAGGTGTGGGTGGCTTTCCTGCTCATGACTCAGGTGTCTGAGTTCTTCCCATCATGTGGCTCACCTGTTCCTCAGAGACCACAGGACAGGTCTGCAGGTAGCAAGGAAAGACAGAGCGCGTCAGCCATAGCCATGCCTTCAGTTCCGTGGCCTAGAGGTGACACGGTATTTCTGCGTGACATTAGTCAGAACCAGTTATGTGGCCACACCATTCAAGGGGTGACAGGAAGAGCATCTGTGACCAGTATGCTACCTCCTGCTTGTCAACACTTGCTTCTTCCTCCCATCAGGTAGACAGCTGTGCCTGACACACTAGGTAAAGCCATGTTGGTGTGTAATTCCCAATATCCAAGTTTAACACTACAAAACAATTCCATTTCCAGATTTGGATCTAAGAGAAATTCTCACACAGAAGATGGATAGCCATACAAGAAGGCTCACTGTCTCATTAAACATAATGCAAGTGTAAAAATGATGCCCAGTGTCTAGCCTTACATATCCATAGTGAATAAAGGACTTATATACATGTTGTAGTATCAAAATATGCAGAAACCTGGTTTCCACCTCTAGAGTTAATTTGTGATAATTTTTTGTCATTTTATGGAGAAGCAAAACAGAATTTCATAACAATGTGAGAATCACAATAGTCAATACATTGTATATTCTTACCTTAGTTACTCAGTTTAAGAGATATGGGTATAAAAAATTCTCCAAACAATATTAGCACAAACCTTTCTTTTTAATTAAGAGAAGCTCATAGTATAACTATCTTTATTTCTTTCTCTTCCTTCCTTTCCCCTTTTCCCCATCCTAGTCCCTTTTTCCTTTTGAAAAATTTCTCCCCATTTCATGATATGCACTATATATTATGTACCTTATTTACTAATTTATTACATATTTTTTATTTTTGTATTTAGTGCAGGGTCTGCAGGGCCTCACTACACAGACCCAACTTGTAGTGGCTCTCCTGTTTTCCACATCCCAAGCGCTGGGATCACAGGCATGCACGGCCAGCCTCAGCACACCCGGGGGTGGGGCCGCCACGGCAGGCAAGGGCTCCGACCTCAGCTCTAATTCACTGAGCTATTTGGCCGGTCCTCATGATAACTCTAAATAAGCTTCCCTTTCACTGATGAACCAACTACACACTGCATACTTCACTTTACTCTGCGAAGAGCACAGCTAAGCCGGTGCAGAGCTGGTTATGACTTCCTTGTAGTGAAAGGAAAACACGACTTCATCTTTAAGTGCAAATAAAGCAAACTTCAATTCAATAGATCTGAATCCGTTCCTGCATTGCTTAACAACAGGGACACGTCCTGAGGGATGGGTTGCCGGTGTTGTCAGTGTGGGAGAGTGTTCGACATAAAGAGTATGCTTGAGGGGCTGGGGAGATAGCTCCGAGGCACAAGTGCCTGCTGGGCAAGTGCAAGGTTGTGAGTTCGAACCCTGGTCCCACAAAAAAAAAAAAAAAAAGAGTATGCTTGTGCAAATCTGGGTGGTACAGGCTTGTCACCTGAGTGACTTGCTGAAGTGGCTCCTCAGTGACATGGATGCCAGTGTAACACATGTATTGCCTTAGAGGTAACTGTTTTTTTAATGAATAAGAGTGCATTCTAAAATGAGGATAAAAAGTAAATACGTAAGCCACAAATGCACCGTCACTTATTATCATCCTCAAGCATTACCCACTGCAAGTAACTGTGAAAACAGTACTGTATGACATGGGCAGTATAATAACTTACCCTCAAATCCACATAAGCATGTGAAGAACGCGCTATATGATGATGTCACCATGGCTAGAATGTCCCTGGGCCAGAAGAACTTTTCAGCTCCTTGAGAACCTCAAGGAACCACCATCTTTGACACAAAATCCATCATGCAGTACAAGACTACAAACTGAGATGGAAGGATGGCTCGGATAGACACTAGTAAGCAGGGGAAAAAAATCATTTGTCAATAGGCAGTGGGAGAAGAGGTAAAAGAGTTTTCAACACTTTTGGTTTTTCTATTATTTGAACTTTGAAAAGATAAGCTCAAATTACATCCTTTGTTCTTTTTATTTTTAAGGAAAAGAAAAGTACAAATACAGAGATCTATTCCCAGAATCTCCAGTGGCTGAGGCCCAGAAATCTGTAATTCATAAAGGCCTCTCAATTGATTCTGATAAACTGCTGGGGCTAAAACCACAGCCTTCGGATAAATTTCTGCAAGTGGAATTGCTATGTCAAAGGGTGTGAAAAATGTTCAGGCTTTGGACAGGAATTGCCAGATTTGTCCTCTAGTAAGGCCCAGCTTTGCATCTCACCGGCACTATGCAAAGCTCATCTCACCATCCACAGAGAGTGGCGTATAGTGCTTTAATCTTTGCCAATTTGATAAATGAATCCATGGTGTGGATTTATTTCCACAGAAGTGCCAGTTTGTCAGATTTTGCTCTCTTTCGGGGACATACTGTCCCATCTGTCTTCTTGTTGAACAGTGGGACTAAATGAATCTCCTTCAGTTAGTGTTTCATTATAAAAATCAGTTGGGGGGCTTGTTACAAACGCAGATTTGTAGCCCTGGGTTCCATGGCTGATGAGGCAAGGATAAGGTAGGTTTGGATCCAAGGAATCTAGAGGCCAAAGAGTTGAGTGAGTAAAGGTACACTCGGGGCTGGGCCTTTCGGAGTCCTACAGACTACTCTCGCTCATTTCTTACAATGCCCTCTGGCCAGCTCTCCCTTCTCCTTTCCTCCCACACAGCCAGGTTCCAGCCCACATCCTGCATGACCACCATTAAAATCCTCATTGATTTCTCCTTGCTCTACTCTCTGGCAGTGCTTAGTGTCCAAACAGCTCATCCTGACACTTAATCACACCCAGCAATTACTTTAGATAGATGGGAGTCGACTTACAGTAATAAAGCTGTAATCGAATGAAAGTTGTAGAAGTACTATTTTAGTACAAGAAGAAAGCCTGAAGACTGCGCAGGAAACAGTCCCGCAATAAATTACATTTGTGATAGCACTAAATTAAAAGCAATGGCAACTCGTTAGAACCTGAAGTTTAAAATTGGGACAGCCTTAGAGAATTAGAAATGAGTGTTTCTCTGCTGGCGTGAGCTGCTGAGGTAAAGCTGAGGACCAGACAAGGTTAGGAAAGAAAGCCCTTCAATCAGAGCTATCAAGGCTGTGTAGTTATTAGACCTGTTTGAAAGACACTCAGTCCCCATACATTCTTTTCAGTTTGGAGTTTTAAAAAAGCTTATGAGGGTGGCCAGATAGCTTAGGCAGGTGCAGGGACTGGGGTTTGAGCCCTGGTGTTCTGGACTGTCCCCAATCCCAGGATATGCTGAGACAGTGACTGAGACTGGGCGTGGTGGTACGTGCCTGTAATCCCAGCGCTTGGGAGAATGAAAACAGGAGGATCAGTAGGAGTGCGATCTGTGTAGTGAGACCCTGTACACCCTCTACTAAATACATTTTTTTAAAGCTGATGAATGATTATAAGGGATAGCCAAGGTTGAAATCATTTGCCCAAAGTAGCACAAAACAATTACATTTAGGTTTCACAGTCATTTCATTACTTGTTACCTCGAGCTTCCTTTCATTTCCCAGAAGTCTGAATCTATCCGTTTCTATTCACTCACATCCTAGTGAGGGCCTATGGAGGAAGTCCTCCACCATGCTGGATGTCCCCTGTCTGCCCTCCTGCTGCGTGTCATCTACCAAAGGGAATAAATGACACAGCTTGTTGTAACCCTGGAGCTGAATGTTCTGGACGACTTCAGCAGTGTCCTGCTTTAACAAAGCGAGGCATCCAGCACAGCCGACTCTCCAAGGACACCAGCTGTGTCCAAACTGGATAGAATATGGTTTTCAAAATCTTTCTTAAATCTGTGAAGCTACTGCTTGCAATTTGCTATAATCCTGAACTATTCCATTTGTAGATTATTTTCAAGGTCACTCTAGGTTACTTCTGTCTAATTAGAAAGAATATTTCTTAACTTTTCATAGGCTGTTTTTTTTTTTTTTTTTTTCTATAAGTAAGTGAACTCTACCTAAATGTTGGCTTGCAAAGCAATTTCACAGCAACAAGATGAAGAAGGTATGAGGCCAGGTTTGAAGGCAGTAGGTAACAAAACCCTCTAGGGAAGTTGGCAGCGGATCATGGGTGGAAAAGGGTGGCAATGCCCCACCATCCTGCTTGCGTCTACACCAGTGGACAGAGAACACACATGACATTCGCTTCACACACACGCACACACACTGCAGAAGCAGTGGAAGGTACCATTAGCTCAGCCAGGGCCCTTACTGAAATGTGTGATGGCAGAAGAACTCATTAGAAACAAACACAACTTCCTGACAACTCAGTAGCCTTCTGCTTTTTCCCATGATTACAAGCCAATGCCTTCATGAACTCCCCACTTACCCCTGAGAGGATTAAGCCATACTATATCATAGTCTTTTCTGACATGTTCAAGGAGCTTTGCTTAAGCAGTTAACAAAGAACTGAAGGCTTAAATTCATGGTTCATTTTGAATCCCACCTTTCCAAATTGATGTGTATGGGTAAGTGTGTCTGTGGAATACACAAGAAGATGTGTGACTGACCAGGGACTTCTTCAGTCTTTGAGTGTTGGTAGGAGGTCAGTATTTCCTAGGCCTGAGGTCACAAGCAGCCTGGACCCCAAGACACGAAGTGCCACCTAGGGTCTTCACTGGAAATGGAGCTATAAGTTCCTGTGATCTTGTTCCAGTGGGAGTAATGGTTCAGCCATGCAGAGCTGAGTCATGACAAAAGGAGACATACTAGAAAAGAAATAGTCCTTCAGTTTTGGGGCATCTGGTAATACAGCACCCAGACAATGCAGATGTTCTCCACACAGTGCACTGGAGGCAGCAGAGCATACTTGGCGGGATTGGTCCAGCACAGCTGAACTGGGCAGAGGGATGGGAGAGAAAGTGCCTCCACCTCTCTTGCAAGCTGTGTGTCCCAGCACAAGGCTGCCTTGGCAGCTATATTAAGGTGCGTAAAGGCATCAGAGGGGCTCGCAGAGCCCTCAGTTCTCAATAATCCTCTCTCCCTAGGAGTCCCCACCCTGGCTTGGCTGGGACAGCCAGTCTGTTGGACACCTGGGTGGAGTTGCTATGAACCTGATATCAACAGCAGACCTGACCAGCAGCCATCTGCTGAGAGGGCACAGCTCAGAGGGAGGTCCTGGTTGGATAGTCAGTGGAGCCAGGGGCTGTGCCAGGGTCAGGACCTGTGCACTCATGCAGCCCCAGGCTGTCACCTACACAGCAGGGAAACGTCTCACAGCCAGAGCAGTGAGATCAGAGGTGCTCTTATGCTTCAATGAGGCCTAGGCGGGCAGACAGAAAAATCCATAGACACACAGGCTGAAGCAAACAGGTAAAAGGAAAGCCTTCCCTTTGCTTTCCTTAGGATGAAGTCTCAAGGTCAAACTGACCTTTAAAAAATACTTTGTCACCTTCCTAAAGTCATGAAGAAAAAGCAAAGGACACACACAGCTTAAACTTAGCTCCTCTGTCAAGGCTGCATCAAATGATAGTTTTGCTGAATCCACCCTGAAAGCTCACTTTCTCACCGAGCTGCTGCTCTGTTCCTGTCCTGATAAAGCAGTCTTCTTGTGGTTGCTTCCACGTCTGCACTTCTATGTGCACCTGTAAGAGGGAACAGCTAAGAATCACTGGCTCCTAGGCTCCCAGGGGACTGATTTCTCGTGAGTTCACATGGAGGGGGAGTCGTTTCTTCATCAGCTTCAGTCTCCAGTACCTCATCCGGTGTCTTGCATATGGCAGGCCTCCAAAAGGTACCGTCATTGAAGATGGAAAGTGATTCTTTTCTTTGTATAACGATTATGTATTTCCTTGTTTATAAGAAGAATCAAGACACAGAATAGAAAGAGAAATCAGCAGATTTATCTTTTTAGTCCCACAAAAGAATACAGTGGGTAGTGGAACCGAACCTTCTCAGGGCCCCACCCAGCCACCCAGTGGCTGCTACACTGAATTAGAATGAGAGCCCCACCCTCGTCCCCTGGGAAACCCCGATCAACGTTACTGGGATCTACATACCTCAGGTAGGCAGGTCAGTCGTTTTGGCAGGAGAGCCCAGTGCTCTGTGGTGCTGGAAGTGACGTCACACAGGCTAAGTCACACTGCGAAGCCATTCTCGCCAGAACCAGCTCCATATTTCTAATAAATAATCAGCTGAAAAATAAGTAATATGTGGGAGAAAAAGAGCTACGCAACTGAGAGTTGTGGCTTCCTGTTACTCTTTATGGAGGAGGTGAGAAGGCAACAGTAAGAGAGAGACTCGCCTGAATGCTTCTGGTTTTGATCTCTGAATTTCTCTTGATTCTACCACTATTCTGTTCTGTACAGAGTACATCGCATTCTGTTTCTTGCACGGTTTGCAGTACTTTAAATACAGATGGGACCTTAGAAATAGTGAACGTATGTGCAACATGTATCATTTGTGGAATAAGAACTTGTTTCTGGGGAAAATGTATTTTTAAGGGAAGGAACGTTCTGTTGACCTATCGTCTCACTACCATGGTTATGCTAAGACTTCAAGCTAATGTGTTATGCCTTGGTCAGCTTTAGCAGTCCTATTAGCGCTGAAGCTCTGCACACCACTACCCTTGAGGCTTGAAGTTTTCATTCCTTTCACTGATAATTTTCTCCTTGTCTCTATCACAATTAAGTTTAATAAACAAAGTCTACGCAGAGACCTAAGCTGTTACACAAGTGCAGCCCAGACCGAATTATAATAGCAGCTTCCTGTATATCACACCTTTGCCCACACCACAGCTTTCTTCAGAAAGAACGTACTTTGAGCAGCAGATCTGGTCAGCCGTAAACTCCCAGGGAACCTCCTGCTTGTGCAGGCTGAACAGAAAGGAGAGGAGTATCAGCATCAATATGTAGAGAAATCACTATCTCTAGATGAAAAAACCAGTAACATTTACATAGCTTTGTCTGCTGCTCTTAGGCAAACTTCCTCTATGAAAAGGTACTCTTAAAATCATAAGAAATTTCCACAGATTTTCATTACAAAGATTTGTGTATCCACCCCCCCATAATTTCCCTGAACTTTTTGCTGAAATTCCAATTTAGTACACTTTCTAAATTTTACCCTTGGCCTATTTAATCAGCCTTCGATGTAACAACACCTCTACCACCAAAAGTTGTCTAGTGGTGTCTATCTCTCTGGAAAATAAAATGAGTATGTTAACTTAATTCAACCTTATTCAAATTTAACAAGTGGATATGTATTTTTCTGGGCATTATTTATGTCAAATTTCTTTATTATCAAACACAGAAATTTTCCCCCTCCCAATTCAATAAATTTTAAATAAGTGCTTCTCTCCTGGGGCTCTGCTGTCAAGAGTAGCAGCACCTCTGCAATGTGGCTACAGCCTGAGAAAGTCAGATTTAACCGGGGGGGGGGGGGATGTCATGCTTGTTTGGCATGTGTTTTCCCAATACACAGACCAGGGTCAGGCGGTCCTCGTGTAATACAGATTTGTGACCAAAGTAGCAAGTGAATGAATGGAGGAATGGCTTTGGATACGTGCGTCAGTGTTGGCATTGAATGGCTTGGCCAAGAGGCCTAGACTGGAGGGTCTTACCCCACTTCCAAGTCCATTCGCCTCAGCAGGTGGTCTTTCTTATCCATCCACTTCGGTTTTCCTAGCTGCAGCAAATGTAGGTGATAATAGACTCTCACATAGCTGACAAAATAAGACAATATTTGGGAAACAAGAAGTCACAGTAGCAACAAAACTACCTTTGTTGTAGACTGCTTCGCACACCTCCTGATTCACTGCAGTCCTCTACTGTACACAGACTGCCCTGTCTTATATGTTTAAGTAAACCTTTGCACCCACAAGCGTATGCCCATCTGACCTGGCACACATGCATCTCACAACAATGGTGGACACTTACTGGACGCTGGTTACACCTCTCCGTTGGACGCCAGCTACCTTCACGACCCATATAGCTGGGCAGACTTATTTTTGTTATTTCTCCCACTTTACAACTGAGGGATTTTCTGTTTGACAAGCCACACCCCTGGCAGGGTTGCATCAATAGCAGGCTCATGAAATAAGTTGCAAACTTTTTTGAATCCAGAGCCTATGCCCTAAATGTTATATACATGCAGATAGTTGCCTCAAATTTTGTCTTTATATTTCTTTCCCTGAATTTCAACTCATGCTTTTTCAACAACTGCACCGAGGTCTGATGAGCACCTGGCTGAAGTGTCCGGTTTGCCCAACGTAGTGTAAGAGTATGCTTGTGAGACAGTTACCCAGGGAAGACAACAAACATACCCATCCCCTCTAAAATTCACCTACTGTCCCTTCAGAATGTCTCCCTCCCACATTCCCCTGTCCCTTCCCTGCGCAGCCGCTGGTTTGCTTCGGCTCACTCTAAACCGGTTTGCACTCTCTGGAATTTAAATACAGCCACAGTGCCAATAGCCCTTTAGAACTGGTTTCTCTAAGGGGCGGGAGAGATAGCTCAGGAGACTAAGCACTTGCCTGGCAAGGGACAAATGGAAGGGCCTGAGTTCAATCCCCACCTCTGCAGAAAAAAAAAAAAAAAGTAAAGAATTGGCTTCTCTCATTCAATATAATGATTCTAGGATTCATTCCCAGTTTTGCGTTGGTGACCAGTTCATACCTCCTCTGGCTGAAGAGCGCTCCATCATATGGACACCTTATGGGGAGGCACTATTTGTGATCATTTTTAACAATTTTCTATAATCTGAAATAATCAGGAAGCTAAAAGATAAGTTGGATTCTTACTTTGGTGCCATTCTGTACTTTATAGTTATTTTAAAACTTATCATGTATATATCATTAAATTGAAAAAGAATGGGATGGGAAGTAAAAAGAGGAGAAGAGGGGAGAAAGGGTAAGAAATTGTCCCCCAGATCCAATACCATCCTCATCTTTCAATTGTAAGCTAATCTGAAATCTGGCATTTTAAGTTCCTCCATATGAAATATATTTTGCATTATGTATGATATTCTGTTCCACATTTGGAACTTTGTATTTATACAAAATTAATTCAACGTGTAGCAATAAACTATAGAAACTCAGAAATATAAATCTTCACCTTTTTTTCCAGGGAAGAGTCTACAGGGTGTCCAGGGTCTCACTACTACATTGCACTCATAGTGATCTGCCTGTTTATAGCCTCCCAAGAGCTGAGATTATAGACGCGTGCCACGGCGCCCAGTCTCATTTGCCAGCTCAGAGTGCCCTGGGACTGGGGCCGGCACAGCAGGCCAGGGATCAAACCTCCGGCCCCTACTCCTGCTTGCAGGTGCTTTAATCCACTGTGGATTATGTGGCCAGCCCTAGAGCTTCACCTTTAACATGTGAAATCCGTACATCTTTTCTCTGTCTGTGAGGAATAACTCTGCTCACCTTGGCTATATTTATACTGCTAAAGAAGAATGCTTTAAAGGAACACAGCTGACTTTACTTTCAGACTTGCAGATTGCAGTTAATAAGGCAGCTAGCCCCTGATGGCAGGTCTGAGAGACCCCTAGTGTCAGCTAAGCCTCAGTCTAGCTTCCTTAAGCTACTCAGTCTTTCTGGCTGCCTTGAAAGGTGTCTTTGGTTCTAAGCAAAATGGCACTGTGAGGGTGTGACCTGGAGAGGTATATAGCAATTCCCGCCACCACCTCTGCCCTTCTTCCCAAGGGGTTCTGCTTCTGCCCTTCCCACAGACCTCCCAGTACCTGTCCCACACCAGGCACACAGCTGACATTTGACAAACTCGAAGGTGACCTCTTCCACCTTTCAGTGGCATCAAATCCAAACCTCAGCTTTGCAACTGGGACCCAGGAGAAATGCTTTGTGCCTGCCATTCGTGTGGCACGAGGACTGTCTCCCAGAGGATCTGTGGCTGTTCTGTGGCCAGTGTCTTGCAGCAGTCGGGTTCTAAGTGGGAGGTGACAGCTCATCATGGAAACCAGGAGTTTGCATATTGCGGCCTTTCTTTCTGAATGGGGCCCTCTGGGGGATGCAACAGCTTATTCAGAACTAGCTAGAGTGTTGGCACCCTCAGAGGTAGCGATTAGGAAACCGAGTACCCCAGCACTGTAGCAAACTCAAAGAAGTTGCCTGGGATGGGAGAGCCATGAAGACATGACTTTAAGTGTTCAGAAACTTGGCCATGTCCAGTGAGAAAATGACTGCAGAAAACCAGTAGGGAGGCTGTTTGTAAGAGAGGTGCCTAAGAACCGCTGGACTAAGAGGAATCCAGGGCCACTTAACCGTTAAGACTGATGAGCACATTGATACCCCTCCATGCTATAATAGACTTAAAGGGTGGCACTGAAACCGGATTTGAGTTCTAGGTCAACTGCTTACATGGTTCATGACCCCAAAAGCCACTTCATTTCGTGAGCCACCACTAAGACTCTGAACTGGCGACTCATAGTTATCTATCTAGGGAATTATTGGCGAACAACCGAAGAGCAGGAATAGATAAACCAAATACAGGACCTAGCACAGAATGAGTGCTCAGTAAATATTTGGCTAATGAATACTGACTGCAGGACACCTCTTCCTCTTAGCTATACAAATGGAAATCATCACTGTACCTTCCTTTTTTTTTTTTTTTTTTTTTTTTTTTTTTTTTTTTTTTTTTTTTTTTTTTTTTTTTTTTTTTTTTTTTTTTTTTTTTTTTTTCCTGGTATGAGGAATTGAACTCATGGCTTGCACTTGAGGTTTAATCATAATTTATGTTTCCATGAAAAGCTGAGAGAATATTTATCAAAGCTAACAAGATGTCCTTTTTGGTTTCTCTTTTTCATCTGTAAAATGGGACTGGGGATGGGCTTAATTCCCCATAAGTGTGTCACTAGCACTTGGCAGTGCAGGAACAACTCAGACAGTGCAGTGGTTTTGAGAAACAGGAAAGCAAATAGAGCTAATATTTGGTCGTTTTCCAGTAGAAACCAAAGGTTTCTGTTTTCCCACATGGAACGAGTATTGTCACACAAACAGCTTTAATTTTCAGGTAGTTTATAGACATGGATCGTTCAGTCAAGAAAAAGCTATTGTGTGAGTGAATCTTCCTCAAATTTTCAACAGCATCTATCCAAGGTCTTAGAAATAGAGGGGGCTCTCCATCAGCCGCTTGTGTGGCTGTGACCTTTGGTCTGGTTTGACTCTTGCAGGGCTGACCCAGAAGTGCAGTCCCAGGGCAGCTTAGCCTGCTTTGTCTTTCTAACCACTCATCACCCAAGTTGCTGATGCGGACCAGCAGCTTTCGTCTTCTAAATCACAAAGACTCACCTGCTTTTGAGCAAGGCAGAGCCTGCACGCGAGACCTGATGAAGTGAGATCTGTGGTATCTCCCTTGTCTCTTGTTTTTGGCCCCCAAGGCCACCTCCTCTGATTTCCTATTTGGCTAGTGTGCCCCAAGCCTCCAAAGGCAGTTTCGGATGTGACTCTCAAAGCATCACTGCGTGCGAGAGAGTCTATGTTTTCGGAAGGCTGTTTCTCTACAAAGAACTGTTCTCCCCATCAGCACATTACCGTTAGACGCTCTGCTCTTGTACTAAACAAGCCGCCTCCTGCTGTTTCTGTATTAAGCAACATGACTGGTAATGTCTGGGGCTAGTATAGCTGTCTCAGTCTTGATGTCACAGCACAATGTCTGCATTTCGTTGTTGGTGAGATGACAGTAATTGTGGATGACAATAATTGTTTTCAGAGATTATGAAAGTTATTTTTTTCTGTAAAATGTGGGCATTAATAAAAGAAACAAATGTTTCATGGATACTTTGGGCCCTTCATCCTATAGAAAATTTGGGATTTCTTTACACAACAAATACTGTTGAAAAACTAGAAATACCATTGAGACTCTCCTCTTAACAACCTCACACTAGGATATTAGGAGCTCCTGATTCCTGAAATACTTATTTTTTTAAATATACCTTTTTATGTATTTTAGGCTTACAGGGTCTCACCACACAGATCACACTCATAGTAATCCTCCTGTTTTCAGCCTCTCAAGGCACATATCACTTAAGGGTATGGCACTGAACGGTACACCCAGTCTCAATCAACATCTCTAGCCCAGGGCTGGCACAGCATGGCAGAGATCGGACCCCTGTCCCTGTGTCTGCTAAGCTTTAGTCCACTGAGCTATCTGGCTGGCCCTGAAATACTGATGAAGTGCATACGTGTTTGCTAATCAGACTGCCTGGGTTCCAATCTTGGCTCTCACCTAACAGCTACACACTTTCACATGGTGACATGAGCCTCTATGCCTTGTTCTCTTACCTTCTCCTAAAATGAAGGCAATGGTGGCCCTGTCTCTGTTCTCACAGGACTATTATTGTGACCAGATGACACAATACATATAAAGAACATGACACAGGCCCCTGCTCCTTAGCAGGCTTCAATAAATTTCCTTTTGTAAATCAGATCAAGAGCCGAGTGTAGGCGACATGTTCCTTCAAGGTCGCGAATAGGCAGGAAAGTTGTACAGCAGGGTGAGCTGTTGGGTTTCAGTATTACACATACTTAGAGGACATATTGGAGTCAATATAGCAGGCTCAGTCTTGATGTCACAGTCCTGAGTGTCACACACCGTCGCTGACCGCTGAAGCTCTTGGCCACTTATCATCTTCCTGACTTCAGTGGATGTGGTGCAAGAAGCAGCCCTATTTGATTCCACACAACATAATTTTCTGCTGATGCCATGAAGCGCACAGAGTATTTTATTGTAATGCGTACATCTATTGAGTCTAAACAGCACTTGACTGAAGATCTGCATGACACCGGAGCAACGAGCGTCTCACCTACCTGCAAAGCAACACCCTGGTTCACTTTCTTTTACCACTTCTTTGCCTAAAGGACTCCAGAATCCTCCCTCATGAAAACAGGATTTCTCCACTTATTCTAGTGTCCCTAATAATGGGATCCCACCTACCTCTAACACCGAGTGCAGGCTCACTCTCCCAGGGACGCAGTCTTGCTCTGTTCCTGAGGGATCTGTATTTGCCTTTCCTACGTTCTTTGTTGACTCAAACATATTTACTGTGTAGAAAACTGTTCAAATTGACATATGTTAATTTTTTTTCCAAGCAACCAGTGCATGGTGGAACTTAAGACAGAATCAGGCATGGGTTCCACTTTGTCCCCTGCCCTGCCAAATTGGAAAAGCTCCCAGCACCAAGTGGTTTATTTGCCAAAAAAAGCCACAAAGGCACAAATGAGACCTCAGGGCTCACAGGGTCTTTTGTAACTTTTGTGTTCTAGTTGAAGGCTAATTATTTTTGCCTTGAGACAGCTCCACAGCAAATCAGAAATACTGAAAGAATTGGAATTCTGGGCTGTGTGATCTCCTTATAGATGCTCATGATTTATTTGCAGCCATACCTGAGCAGAATTCCACAGCAACGACAAAGCTGTGGCAGTGTCTTTCGTGGCCCAGCACTTACCCTGGCAGGCTTCATAGCAAATCCTAGTGGGCACCAGCAGAATCGGGCCAGCCACAGATCTCTGTGCTGACGCCCATGCTCATCCCCTGTAGAAAGTAGGCGCTCTGATTTATTTTCTGTTTATACTCATTATGGGCCCTATTTAGAAGTCTGCACTGGGACTTTGCCTTGGCGTGAACTGATTCCATAGATTGTAGCTGAACTAAATCAACAACATGTATTTTTTTTCATGCTTTAAAAACAGTATTACGTTGCACATGTGCATGCGTGTGTGTGTGTGTGTGTGTGTGTGTGTGTGTGCACGCATGTGCTCACATATGTATTTGGTGCAGGGTCTCAGTAGGCAGGTTGGACACTTAGTGATTCTGGGATTACAGGCGCACACCATCACCTGCAGTCTTGGTGGCTAGCTCAGTGTGCTCTGGGGGCGGAGCCAGTGCTGCATGTAGTGCTGAGGATCGAACCCC